>BQNB010093924.1:0-26245 GCA_026074375.1 Tanacetum coccineum
AGAGAAAGATAAAATGGAAAAGTGAAATTATACTTCTCAATTATGATTGATTTTCCTGAATCTTTGCTTCACGCCATTTCGTCTCGCGCCCTTCTCTTTTCTTTTCCTGTTACAAATATAAACATTGCATAACACACAAATAATAATAATAGAAATATTCCTAATTAATTAATAATAGAAAGTATGATAATATTGTTTTTAAATGCCAACAGAGGCATTTTACACACCAAAATGTTAATAATAATATTTTAAGGAAACTGTTTTAAAACACACGTGACCTAAAACATGCGGTCACATAATCAACTTGTGTCATCTCGACACTACTCATCATCATCCTGTTGCTGCTGCTGATACTGTGATGGCGGAGGTGGGTAATGCTGATAATACTGATCATACTATGGCTGAGCATAACCAGGTGGGTTGTAGGCTCCCTGCAGTGGAACACTGTAAACCCCAGCCATATGCTCAAACACTCCCTGGTACCTGTCCCAATGATACGACTGCCTATACTCCATCCTCTCTATAGCCTCCTGACGTATCTCCATAATACCCATCCTATCATACAAGTCCTGCATCGATGCTCTCGGAGGTCTAGGAATACCAACTCTTGGTACACCCGGTTACGGATCCTCGGGAATAAGTCTACCCTAAGAGTCGATTAACTCCCTAAGCGTAGTCGTATCCAAATCTATACAGTAAATCAAATCACTCATACTCCTTATCACATCATCGGTCAATACCCTTGTCTCCCTAGCAATCTTTGTGATACACTGTCCACAGAAAATTTAACTCTCCCAACTCCTTTTTTCTTCATCTACCTCGCAATCAACCAAGCCACATTCACATACCCATTTTGGTATCTTAAACCCGCCAAAAAACAAAAATATAAATAGAGAAAGTTTTGACGCAGAACCATCAAGAAGGGTGCAGGTCAAGGTGGATGCAAAATTCATGAACCCTCGGATGAGGAGCAAATCTCCCCTCTGATCTTTCTAACTGGTGAGTTTATAGGAGTCTAGAATACTAATTCTTATAGCCCGATGGGTTTGTCAAAATACTGAAAGCGAGAGTGAAGCATGTGATGTGCATAAAGAAGGGTCGGGGAAGAGAGAGCATCAAACATGCTCAATAGCCACAAATCATTTTTCTGAATCTTGTCATACCTAGTCGTTCTCTAACACAAGCCATAGGTGATCATTTTGTGCACCACCCTCAAAACTAGGTATCTGATAGTAGAAGCATGACTTCTAGACAAACTAAGGTTCTCCTCTCGGCTAATGCTCAACCAATAATCTTGAGCGTTAAAATGCTCATTGCTACGTAAACCTCCCTGAAAGTATACATCAAATCCTTCCTCATCAAGCTCATCCGCATGATAGGATCCCAATCTTCGAGCAAATTCTAATAAGGTAAAATTGTAAGCACGGCCACCAAGTCTAAACTTGATGATCTTCTTGGTTTGCAATTCATCGTCAGCACAAACTTCATCAAATTCATAAGTTGAATAAAACTCATGGCAGAGCTCTGAATAAATTGGTTCATTGATGTTAAAAGCTCTAATCCACACTACAGAAGTGAATATCTCTTCATTAGATCCAGCTTCACGTAACTTAATCCTCAAAATTTCATCAATTTGTCCATCACACCTCATTTTATTTAGTACATCCCAAATTCACCACACACGGCGAGTAAATATGTCTAGGGAGCAATTGGGCTAATTTGGTGTTGTACCTAGACTTAGCATCTCCGTTGCAACCTTCCCATAGCAAGAACTCGTAGTGAACTTGGGGAAGCAATACTTCCTCTACGGTTTCAAATTGTCGAGAGTGTTTGGGTCTCGATGATCCGTCTTCATCATCGTTTCCTCCCATAGTCTACACATAAAAAACAATCAACAATACAATGTATGGTTATGTTAGAAATAATTTGGTATAAATGGTAAAGGTTTTGATGGTTTTGCAAACATTCTGTGACTTTCTGGTGTAAAATGTGTGACGCACTTCCCTAAAGTGCGGCGTGCTTCCTGGAAAAATAGAAAAGTGTGGCGGTTTTGAGACAAAATTGACGTACTTTCTAGGCAGGTAAAATAATTTCGAATTTTTTTTTATGATTTTCCAACAATTTATTTTTAAAGATAAATTCATTATCTGAACAGTACTTTTAGATTTATCAATATTAAGCATGCATGTAATAAATAACTCCTAAATATCATAATTCAATGTGTTAATTGTTCATATCTACCATGTATTCGATTTCCCCTAATCGAATTATAAACAACCCTAATAACAAGAAATTAAATAAATTGATTATAAATAAGATTAGGAATGATATTAACATACCCTAGGCATGATTAAAGAGTTGATCGATTGATACTTTTTGAAATTTTCCTTTGTTTTTGTGAGAAACCCGGCGGTTTTGTGTTTGTGTGTGAGTTTTTATAAGGAGTTAAATCTTGTTTTGGAAGTTTTACATATAAAAACCGATCTGAAGTGCGGCGCACTTCACTGAAGTGCGACGTACTTTTCCTCTTTTTTAGATATTATATGTTTTTTTATAGATTACACAAACTTACTTTGCACACTTCATAATTTAAACATAATGATAACATAAATTTTCAACCCATCATACTGACTTAATATTAATCATTAATTGGACTAATGTCCGTACATCAAATGTAATCCTTTATGGATTTATACAAATAATTTTATTTTGACTCAACAATAAAAAAGTAAAATCTTTTAGGAGTACGTAAATTCCCTCCTTTATTCCAACTTGGTCTAACTCTTCACTCCATAAAACACTTGGGTGACATAATGTCACTAAACTTATGATATTTCGACAACTTCCGGTTTGTTTTCTTAGTTGTGAATCCTTGAATATAAATATTTCCATATGGATCAGTCAACCTTATCTTAGTACGCCACTGTCCTGTTACTTCCTCTTGTTTAGTATAACAACCATTGTAATCAGGCTTCCAGTTAACTTGTTTTAATGGTACAAGTAACGAACCAAGGAAACTAACGGCCTTCTTCCAAACACTAATCTTCCAAAATGGGTTGTTACTGCTTGAAGAGCTAACGATCACTCAACTGGATCATTACAATTCAGGTATGGTGCAGGTTTTGGGCCATACATTGGTGCTCCAAATTTGTTTCTCTTAATCTCATACTCTTCTTCGTCATCGCTATCACTCTCTGCGATTCTCAGAACATCGGATCTTGCAGCACGAAAAGTTTGATGACAAATCCCATCAAAAGTTGAGAAACATTTTTCGGGGGTATTAACTATCCCACCAATTGTATACAAGAATCCCCGACCAACCACTATTGGTGCACCATGGTCGATTGGTATATCCAAGATCAGAAACTTAGAAATTAAGGTGGTAACCCCCACCCGACAAAGAATATTAGTGAGTATTTCCATAGCTTCTGCCTGGGTATGATTAATCATTGTGATCCCTGTATCTACCTTCTTCATCTCTTCTCTTCATAATGTTTTATAAATCCAGTAAGGCATGGTATTGATATCCGACCTGATGTCAACTAACGCATTTTTGTGAACCTGGCCCTCCAATCTGATAGGAAATATGAATGCTCCGGGGTCGTCTTTTTCTTTTAACGCCTCACCTTTAATCTTTTTTATTGCTTCTTCCTCTTCTTTCACAATCATTCCATCTAATTCCACTTTGTCTTTCCAAATCTCATCGAGCACTTTCTTGTATTTGTCATGATAAGCCATTGTTTTAAGTACTGTTCTTACTTCTTCTAACAGAGCAAACTTCTGGCTAATTCTAAGTTCCAATGCTTCCTTTGCTGCTTCTTCCTGAGTCAAATGCCTCCCAGTTGATGAAGATGTTCCTATATCTTGATAGAACAAGTTAAGATTCTCCATTGCTCTCTTCTTATTGCGGTTACTTTTTCCCATTTTGCATACAAACGGCATAGGTTCTTCTCAACCCAACAGTGGTATATCATCTAAGTTAAAATCATGCAATGGGTCCCATTCATCCATACTTTTTTCTTTTTCTTCAATATCTTCCAAGAACAGATTGATATCAGGATATATTGTGATAGTTCCAGCCCCGAAATCAGTAATTGCTTTGGTCACACGTAGGAATGATCTTTTGAAAATCACCCCATGTTCAACATCATCTTCTTCTGGGTTGATAATGAACTTCACAAAATAGATCTCACCTCTTAGTGCAATAATGAGCTCTTTCTTAACTACTTTGTTTCCTCTTTAAACCTCATGTTCCAGGCATAATTTTACTGCATATTCGTTCGAGATCATGTTCTCTTCTACTCCAAGATTAATCTCCCCATCATATGCTTCCAGCCCATTGACAAAACAAGGTGCCATGAATCTATCACTAACTTCTTTAGTATCCATCTTGTGAAAAAACATAGCTTTTGTTTCCTTCTTTCCTCCACTGTTAGCAGTGTCTTGATACTCTGGAGAATCCCAGACTCCAGATCCTTCAACCTTGTCACTCAAGATTTCAACAACGTTTTCTCTTAAGCAAATTTTTCCAAGACTCGAATTGGGATCCATAACTCTTATAAAATAAGACAACATTAAAATAACCATTAGTGTGTTAGTTAAAATAAATAATAATAGCTTTTTACATTTACACATTATCAACAAACAGATAGCATTTTTTAGTTCAAGCAATTTAATATACTCTTAGGGGCCTTGTAATAGTCTTCATACTACCTTACTTGCGCGTTGCCCTAACGGAATATTAAATAGACGACGGGTTCTTGTAATTCGTTCATGACTTAGGAAATAGTTACATATATCATCACAAGTGTGACAAAGCAACAACACTAGGAGAAGTAATCTAAGGAGTAATACATGATTAAATGAATACAATCTTTTGTTATATTGTTATCACCATTAGCATAGTTTATTTAGTTTAATAGCTAAAACCAAACCAATCCCTCAAACTATAGATTTACCTGCTTTCTTATAAACATTAAACATAAAAATACAAAAATAATCTTCTCTTAACCCCTAGAATTCTGTTAGACCGTGATCAAGCCTTCCTAACCTATTCCCCTAGAGAACGATAATAACCCTCGAGTCTTTCCTATACTACTACTATAATGGTTAGGTACTCTGCCTAGGGAGTTGTAAAACTTCTTGTAGAAGTCCCTTACGACAATCGCATCAATTTTTTGGCGCCGCTGCGTGGGGAATAGTTAGGTTTTGATCATAGTTTAACTTAGTTCTACTTGCTTGAATCCTTTCAAGTGAGACTTTAATTTTCACATATTAGCTTTCTCGTAGTCTATTTTTTCTTTGTGTTATCTGTTTTGTAAGCCATTCTCGTCAAACACCATAGGAGACGAGAATCCTATCCATACTCTTGGAGACTACTCCAAACCAAGCCACGAGGGCTACAGGAATACCATTGAGCTCCTCGTAGGGAACAACGTGGTACCTCTTCGATCCGACACCATCCGGTTGGTGCAACATGGATGCTCATTCCACAGACTTCGGTCCGAGGATCCAAACCAACACATCAAGGATTTCTTAAAACTAGTGGACTTGCTTGACCTTGACGGTGAAAATAAGGAAAGAACGCGCCTGCGTTTATTTCAATTTTCCCTTCGCGATCAAGTTAGCAATTGGCTTGAACGTCTTCCAGCAAGATCCATCACCACATGGGAGGATCTTACTACTTATTTACTTGCTCAATTCTTTCCACCAGGAGGGACCGTAAAACTCCGCAATGATATCCTCATGTTCCAACAACACCATGGAGAATCTCTATCTGAAGCATGGACTCGTTTTAAAGACTTACTAAAAAAAGTCCCTCATCATGGCATCGACCTTTGGCTCCAAGTCTAATTTTTTTATGACCAAGTCAATCCCGTCACAAGATGAACATTGGACAATCGGCCTGGTGGTAAGGCGTCAGTGAACGAAACGATGAAGATATCCTGGGATATTAGAGGACCTGCCCCACTATGGACAAACGAAAGTTGGATTGACCAAAGGAATTTCGCTAAACGGTCATGGCAATCACTTTTTTTTTTACCTCAAGATGGCCCGCGTACATCTGACCGCCGTCTCATCGAGCTTGAAAGTCAAGTCCAATGCTTGATGGAAGCTCATCTTGCTCCGACACAACCTACTCAAGTGAACAAAGTCACTACCTCATGTGAAATCTATAGTGGTCCTGACGACACTCAGTATTGCATGGAAGATCCTAAACAAGCCTTTTTGAATACGCATCCTCGTGTACCGATGAAGTGGGAGGTAAGAGGTTCACTCGAACCAAGGACCAAGGAATTTCAATGATGTCGCCAACACTTGGAAGGATAAACCATACTTTAACTGGGAATGAACTCAAACATTCATGAGCCCACGAAACGGCTCGATCTCTACCCATTCGTCTAGTTATCAAATGAAGTTCGAAAAAGCATTACTAGATTTCGACTCTCACCAAGAGAGGAGGTTGTCTCATCTAAGAACCCAACTCGGACAACAGCAGGACGACAGGATTGGAAAAATTAATCTCCTTTGGAAAACTATTTCCGAAAAGCTTAATGACATATCTACCCCCGAAAATGCAGGAAACTCCATGGCCCCCAAAAGCATTGCAGTAATCAGTCATGTCAAAAGGGAGGAACTTAGGAAGAAAGGAATCAAACGTCCATTAAAGTTGTTCTCCCAAAAATATCTCTCTCCCGCATCCATAAAAGAACTAAACAAGAATCTGTCAGCCCCAAAACGCGTTCACTTCATTAATTTGATCGTCATCCTCAGCACGGACAGTGATACAGAATAGGAAGACATCTTATCAACCAATGCACACGAACACGAACTCAGTAGTATGGTAAGAAGAAATGAAGAGGTAAAGGAGCAAGGCAAGGAAGGGGATGAAACGGACACCGATGAGGAAGTAGAAGAGGTGTTCGAAGATGAAGAAAGTGAATGGGAGACAGAAGAAGAAGTTGAGGAAGTGTTTGATGATGAGACCGAGAAAGAAGAAGATGATGATACAAAACACTACAACTCTCCCCTTGCTATTAAAGATCTTGTATATCATGAATGGCTGTTGAAGAATCCTCGACCTTCTTGGGTAAAGGCGAAGATAAGGGCCGAAAACCCTAGCAACATCGAGATCTCTTGCATGATCAGACACATCTTTAAGAAACATGCTTACATAGACATAGAGTCCCCAATCAATATCATGTCTAGGAATCAATATAATCAGATCATGACTTATAAGCTAGAACCAAGGCAAAAACCATCAAACCCAAATAAGATTAGCTACTTTGTAAGGATAATGAGAGGATTGAGAGTCTTCATAGGAAGTTTTGCTTACAAATGCGATTTTATGATCTTAGAAGATACCACTAGCATTATTGATGATTGTTTAGGGGAATTCGTCTTTGGAAAGCCATTCATAAAAGAAACCGGCCTCGTCTATAACAAGAAAGAAGGGACAATCGCATTCAGAATGGACAACGAAAAACTCACCTTTAAATTGCCCCACACCCTGGAAACGTTTAAGCATGCAAAGATTAATGGCTTAAATACCGACTCCATACCTCTAGCCACCTATGAAGATGATTATGGACAAGGAAGAACACACTACTTTCAAAGCTTACTCATAGGAGATAGGTACAAGCAAGACGAAGGTGATAAGAGAGGAATCAGATACTTAATGAAATTAGGAAGAGAGATGATGGACGATGAAGGAGAAGGCATGTAAGGACGTATGACTTCGAGTCTAGCTACAAGACTCGTAAATAAATAAAAGCGCTTTTTGGGAGGAAATCCAATATTTACTTTTCCCGCATATTAGGAGTGTCTTGTGTGTTTTAATTCTTTATCGTTTATTTATTATGTTTAAATTAGTTTGTAATCATGCTTTTTTTGTTTGTAACTTCGTCTTATTTGCAATCAAAGGTATTTTGCAACAAAATAAGTGTAGGGGAAATATATGGTTTTTAGAACCAAATTCAAACATTTGAAAGAAATTGTTTAGATTAATTCACGTCAGTTTCGAGTCATATGATTGAATTGTTAATTCCCAGGTTTTTATGCAGCATTTTTATGTGTCAGTTTTGAGTCATATCATCGGTCATCAACATGTTGCCAACTTGCCATATTCACTAAAAGGTTACCTTTTAGTTTTGTTTGAAAGTTTCAAACTATTTTGAGAGTTCATTTCTCTCCCACTCTAACTGCGGGAGAATGTTAGATGTCATATGTTATTAGGCCATGTTGGCTCGATGTTTGTTTATTACGGGCCTATCCCATGTTCAAGGATCATTGTTGTACATTTATTTTGATATGAGTTTAATGAGGAGTCAAGAATTACGTTAATCAATAGGGTTTTATTCAACTTTGCAACAAAAGGGACCGCAATTTACAAAAAAAATCATGTATGCAAAGGTAGGTCAGAAAACGTTGAAAAAATTACTCAAATTTTAGAGAGCAATTTTTGAGTGAACGTTAATGAAACAAATAAGATTCAATCTGATAGCGAAGGGATGATTGAACATTTTGGGTTCTCGAATATACATTTCTGAACCTACTAATTTGCATGACACGTGTATGACAGGTATAATTAAATTTTCCTACGGTAGGATGTGTGTTGGATAAAATGAACTGCTTGGATTACTTTTTATACTTTTTGTTTTTTCATACTTTTATAAAAAAAGATCAATAGAAAGTTGCACCACACAACATTGTGGTGACAATTGTGAATCTGTAACTGCAAACATAACACCGAGGGGGAAGGGGGAAGCTAAAGCCGGGTATAAATCCCGTACCCTATGATATTATTGTATCGTTGCACCCTATGGTGTTTCCGTAATCTATCTAAGGTTATGTTTGTATTTGATTTAATTGACTCGATACGAAATAAAACCGAGTTCCAAAAGTTATATGAAAATTGTTTATTCACTACCTTATAAAAAATGATGACTGAAGATATAATATGATGACATGAAAAGTAATAAATGTTCGTCTTATAGATCTATAATACTTGGGCATAGTAAAAGGAGTAGATCAATAGTAATGCTTGGATGTAAATGGACCATACTTCTAAAACTTGGGCTAAAGACTTTTGACCGATACTTCAAACCAACCCCTAAAATGGCTACACCAGTTTATGAAAGATCAAGAGACGATAAGCATATAGGCAGTTTCAATAAGCCATCTGAATCACCCTTTGATGAGGACATGATTCAAAAGCTAACAAAGGAATATATGTAGCACCGAAAGTGTGGCAATAAGATATAAAAGTCCAAAGCCCAATAATAAATTACTGATAGTAAGAGTAAGGTTACTCCTAAACAAAGTGAGGTTATTTCTACTTCTACTTATGCTTTGGAGTAACTCTACTTTGGAGGTTGGATATGTGTCCTAGTAAATTACTGAGGTTACTTCTCTTTGGGAGTAACTCTACTTTGGAGTAATTCTACTATTGCTGGAGAACTGCTACTATTTGTAACATGATATTTAGTTTTCTTATTTTGTTTGTTCTAGAATATATTTGGTTAACTTTTTCTCCAAGTTTGGTTTTCATATAAATATAGGGCTTGGGTTTATTATGTAGGGATTCAATATTCAATCATTAATAAAATCACGACTTTTAGTCTTTATTATTGGGCTTTGGACTTCCGTATCTTCTTGCCACACTCTCGATGCTACATATATTCCTTTGCGAGCTCTTGAATCATGTCCTTATCATTCTCCCTCTCTTTAAAAGAACTCGTCCTCGAGTACTCGTCCTCATTCACATCCTCGGGTGAATTTCATATAGATCTGTCACATTGAAAAGTCTTTGAAATACGTATAGTATTTGGCAGTCTACAACATAGCATTATCATTAATATTTCGAAGTATCTTGTACGGACACATATTTCATTTAATAGTAATTCCATAAAATAATAATTCCAGATTACGTATCATTGACTGCGCCAGCAAAAACTCCTTGTCCTCAAGGTGTTACGTTAATAATCTTGAGCCACATGATACCGGATCCCATGTTTTCTTTGGGCACAAAACATTTTTTTTTATCTTGTTTCAACTAAACATTCATACAAATCTACCCAATAGAGATCACGTACCTCCACTTTAACCTCATAATATGCCATCTCAATGTGTTATGATATGGCTTACTTTCGTCTGTCGAATGTTATCCATCAAGATCATTAGAGAAGTCTTTTTTGATAATGTTTGGACCTGATCCAAACATCATAAGAGATTCATCATCTACCACCATAATTGGTCCGATAATATCAACTTCCTCCCTAGTTAAAACAATAAAAAAATCCTTCAAATTACTACCACTGTCTCTACTTATTTTAGTTCTAGCAGGTTGTGTTGGAAACTTTACAATTTCCTCATCAAAACATGACACCACTAGGTGTTGTTCTTCTGGTCTTGATCCTTCATCAAAATCTTTAATGACAAAGATATGTGATTTAGGATTTGATAGTAACCTGTCCACAACAACAAACACAGAATTGCTCCCCGTTGAGTACGAGGAAGCCCAAGCATAAAATATCGACATATCGACCCAAAGACTCTCAGGTACGGGCAAGGGCATATAAAGACTTGTATTTTATGCGTCACCCTTACAAACTTGTTATTGCCATGTCAAGCAACTTAAGCACAAAGTAGTATTTGTAAGCAATCTCATTCAAACCATATGTTCTATAAATATGCATGTACTAGAGTAATCAGATTTTTATACAACTGCTACATTAGTTTTGGCTTCAATCGTATGTATGCGCTTACCACAGGGATTTTGGGTTTTTATTGGACAAGACATTGATGATGATCTGGGGTACAACGTACCAAAATGTTACATTTTAAACTTCAATGTATTTAAGCAAAAAACTGATTTAAATCGGTGTACATCAAGTATCGTTTTTCTCTCTTTAAGTGGAACTTATGATACACATTATATCTTTTCTATCAATGGGAATGACGTGTTTTTCAGTGTACGACACGGTTGAAGAAGCTTATGCTTGTATACTGTCACCGTCAAACTACATAAATCGACTTGGTTGCTTTCGTGTTAAATGGACATCGACTTCGACCAGGGCAGACACCATCTGAAGTCATCTCTTTATCCTTTTCCTCACTCTCTTTGTTTCTTTCATATGCAGTGGTGGCTCAAGGGTAAGGCAAGTAAAGCTAGGGCTTTAGGCCCCCAATTTTTTAAGGCCCCGGATTCTCTAGAACCTTGTATATATTTAAAGTGAGTCACGTGCTTTTCTGTCGTCATAAAAAAGATCCGATTAATAAAGGCCCCAATTGACTAAGAAATGTTAAATAATTAAAATTTTGGGCTTGTTATGTTTCTACTTTTCATTTTTCAACCCTACGTGTTGTAGAAATTTAAGC
This sequence comes from Tanacetum coccineum, assembly GCA_026074375.1. Lineage (NCBI taxonomy): Eukaryota > Viridiplantae > Streptophyta > Magnoliopsida > Asterales > Asteraceae > Tanacetum > Tanacetum coccineum. The sequence goes on from BQNB010093924.1 coordinate 11,380, forward strand.
CCAAATACACCAAGTATATAATACACTCATTTTTACAAGAAAAATAAGTAAATGTTAAATTAAGCCTTATGATAACAAACATTAAACCATTTACATTAATGAATCGACTTTTATTTTTTCACACCCACAAATATATTTTCAGTCTCTAGCTTTCTCTCATCTACTCATGTATGATTCCTCAATAAAAAGTTGCTTTTAAGAATGCTTTATTTTCCACTAAAAAAATTGGTAAAAAACGAATGTAGAATGAAAAACTGAAAGAAAAAACGAGTTATTTGTAAAAATAGAAAAATATGATGATGATGATGATGTTGGCATGAAGCTATAAAACCGGCGAATAGGCTTTAGATAGTAAACTTGACCAATTTAGATTGTATAAATGCATCTTTAGTTTATTATTTAGCATTGACAATTTGAAATCCCTAGATGATAAGAAGCTAAAAAGTAATTATATAAACATTAAATGTTTTTTTATCCCATATAATAAAATCGTTTGGATATTAACGGTATATATTTATTTTTGAAACAAAGAGCTTTGAGAGTACTTATACATGTGAAAAATGCTATATAGATTGATATACTTAGTCAAAATATAAATCTAAGTTCTTACTGTAATACTTATATGGCGTATAGAATAATGTTAACCATTTTGGTAACAGTTTCTTTATGATAAATTTCAAAACTAAAGTTAATTTAAAGTTATTTACGATCGAAAGTGTTATCAAAATATTAGATTTATTTGTTGATTTATTAATTAAAAATAAAATAATATAATATATTGATTTCGAGAGACAAATCAATGATTTCACATAAGAAAAGGTTAAAAAAAGTAAATTTAATATATTGATTTTCGAAAAATATTTTTTATAAAAGGGCCCCGTTTTAAAGTTTCGCTTTAGGCCTCCGAGAAGGTTGAGCCGCCCCTGTTCATATGCATACATATACGTGCACGAATACAATAATGTTGTATGATATATGTTATAGCCTCATCTGCCATTTCGTAAAATTGTCTAAACTATCACGACTATTCATCTATTTGTAAATATTCATCTAAAGCATCGGGTATATACCCATACGCCAATTAGCGTATAGCGGACAAATTTCTTAATGGGACTAATACTCATTTTACCCGTGGCATTTGACCGATATCTAAAAAATTTAAAATGCTCAGGAATAGGTTTAAGGTTATAGTTAGTTATACCTTTGACTATTTTTAGAAATAGTTTTTGACTCATTTGGAACCGTCGCATAGAATTCCTTTTGGGGTATTTTGGATTCTCCAAAATAATCTTCCATGAGACGTTGTTCGGCACCTTCAAAGTCACGGGGTATGGGCGTTCGAGTGTGTGAACTAGTGCCTTTGTCGTCATTAAAGACTAAATAATGATTATTTAATTCGTATAGATGTAACAATTCCTCGGCTTTCATTTCATCATCAAAAAGATCCCTGGAAGTCAAGGGTGTGTTTAGTACATGGTAATCAGAATAAGGAATGATTTCATTCCAAATATAATTGTTAAACTTGAAGCCATAATGTAGTTTTCATTTCCAGTATGAGGCATACTCCATTCTTTTACCTATTAGGTTGGTTTGTAGATCTATTCTTGGCCTCACTCAAGTTCTCATGTTCTTATTTTCAACAAAAGCTTATTCTTCAATCAAATTACCACCACTACAGGAATAAAAAATATTAACTGAATGAATAACTTGTTGCTACCGATAACAAAACATCTTTTACATTAAGACAACATCTTTAATTTAGTTAACTGGTTCTTTCTCTGTTATCTTTTTTATGTAAGTTTATTCGTGTACTTCTTTCATCACCAATTACTCGACGAAGATGAAGTGTGTGATTAGTAGGTTTTGGGTCAAGTTTTTTATTCTCTTTTAGGATAAAGTTTGTTTCAAGATTATGAATTAATATTGATACTAATTACCGTCACATAAAACGACAAATTTGGCTGGGTTTGGGCTAGTTTCCATATGGGCTATTTAACTTTACTTTATGGGCTACTGTTTTTGATTAATTCTTTTTTTTTCTTTTTTTCTTGACGTTCCATCTCTTTTGTAGTCTACGTTTTCAACAACAAGAAACTATACTACTATTGGGTCCGTTTATTGATAACTAGGCTTTATTCTTTACAATTTAGACCAAATATAAAATCTCCAAGCCTACTAAACACATACCAAAGATACCAATAACAACTTTTGACACAAAGTTAACCCCCGCCGCAACGCGCGAGCAACATGTCGACTTGTTTTACACATTGATGAAGGTGAATTGCAGGTTGGTCATCGACACACACCCTTGATGTAATAGATGGATTCATCATATTGTTTTGTTACTTGGCTGTTGTCGTTCTTCATATTTTTTTTACCAAGTCAAAGCTTTGATACCTAAGTTTTTAATATTGAACCAAACAACATATTTGGTATTGATATATTAATTCAAGGGTAAATTACATCGTTGTTCCCTGAACTTAGCCCCGTTTTCCCGTTTGGTCCCTAGATAACGTGGTTTTTGCCCAACGTCCTCAAGGTGGGTTTTTGGTGCCGTTGGTCCCGCGAGCCCCGTTATACTTAACGAATGTTATTTCCCTTGTTATCTCTCCCATGTGCCTTGCACACGATGGGTGTTTACGTCTTTTCATCCAAAAATTAATTACATCGTTGGTCCCTATTAACTTTAAGGTCAGAATTCAAAAAAGTGTCCGTCAATGTTACCATTTTTTTGTCTTTTTTCTATTACTCCGTCGGCCCCGAGCTCCTTTTTGTCATTATTTGCAATAAATAATCAGTGTGTCTTTCTTCATATATTCATTTCAGAAGGGTTTTGCTAAACAATGCTCACTGGGCAAAGTTTAGGGTTTAGCAAAACCCATTTCAGAATTACATTAATTAATTAAAACATTCCTTTTAATTAAAACATTCTTCATATACTAGATTTAAACATGAATTAATTAAAACATTCATTTTATAGACAAATTAAACCATAGATAAGTGGGCTTAGCTTAGTAAAACCCATTTCAGAATTACAATTCAAATAAATAGTCACATGCATGGTTCTAAAAGGCTCGCAAAGGCCTCGCAAAGGCCACTCAAAGGCGCGAGGCGTGACCTTCACGCCACGCAATAGACCAAGGCTTGGGCTTAAGGATTGACGTGAGATGAGGAGTGAAAAAACGTGATGCGTGGAGGCTTTTTTGAATTCAATTTCGATAAAAATCGCATTTTTATATAGAAATGAAAAATATTACATGCAAAGATAGTTTATTGACTTTATTCCTTATGTATGACATTTTTTGTAAACTAAATATATTTGTAATATGATATAAATATATAAATTTATAAATATTTTCATATTTTGTGCCGCCTTAAGTCACGCCTTAAAAACGCCATGACTCGCCATGGCTCGCAAAGGCGTGAGTCTTGACCATGCCGCCACGCCACGCCTCACGCTATTTATAACCTTGGTCACATGCCATGTTGACTTATACAGCTAACAAGTTGGCTTATTGCCCGCGCGTTGCGGCGGGGCTGATTAGTAGTGGACACATGTCATGGGCTTGAGGGCGAGACGTCCAAGGTCATGACAGGTGACCGAAGACTTTGTTCAACATGGTTACAACTTAGAAACTACATAGTGTTATAAGCTAACAGCAAAAGAGCAACGATGTGATATCAACTAACAATAACTAACAATGTAACTGAAAGCGCATTATACAACATGGATATTTCTTGAATCTGACATGGATAAAATTTACACGTTGACTTCTGAAGTCAAGATAAATTTAAAACTTTATATCTGAAAAAACTGGTCACAAAACTCCCGATAGTTTGGATAGCCAAGTTTAGCTTGTGATAAGATGTATATTAAGAAATTGCTTGATCCTTTCTTTTTGTTGTTGAGACGACCGTAAATCATTTTCAAACAACTTACCCGTTCTGACTGGTTACATATTGCAGCAGGCCTGCTTCTTCGACTCGTTTGAGATTCAAAAACGGTTCACCTCAGTCTGCTTCCGCAAAAATTTATGCATTCATGTATGAAACATCAACAGTAATGTTGTTTGAATATTAAACCCCTAAAACCTAAAATTATTTGACATCATTTTTTATGTAGACGCGACACTGAATGAAACTGACAACAATCTCAGCGAGACTTCCAGTAATTCACGTTCTGAGCGCAAAGTTGGTTTAGAAATATACCGTGGCAGGATGAAGGTAAAAACTAATATGGAAAAGCAAAGGGTTAAAACTAACGCAAGGTAAATATAAAGTTTTGTAAGATAACAGACACACAGTCACTTTATACAATTTTAGCGTCTTTCCATACACAGGCCCTTTAAAATAGTTACCCAACCCACCCGCCACCTGTAGATAAAATACTAATGACTATGGTGGCCACTATAGCATCACCTATGATTATGAATTCTCTCTTCAGAACTACATGTTTTTCCTGCAAAAAAATTTATCCTACTTTACGTATTTGCTGCTTATGATTAATACAATATCCCAATAAAAACTCGTACCATATTCTCTGCGGATTCTACATCAGGATATGGAGCAAGTTCTTCTCATGTAATAACACCGCCTAATGATCCAAATGTACTTACCAATCTGGTACAAAACATTAGAATAATTAAACATACAAAAGTATGTCCAGGAAGACAAAATATCGAAAGTAAGGAAGAACGGTAGTTACAAATTTCCACCTCTGTTCTTCAGTTCCTTCATTTGGATCACCGTCGCCAAACACAAAAGAAAAGACCCGCAAAAGAAGATAAATTATCGTGCTTCATTATCCACTTTAGCAAATGGTTATCGAAATGAAATCTAGATATATTCAACTCATATTTCATAAGCCCATATGTTTTTCCCATAAGCTTACATAACGATTGACACATCGGCAACAAAGCAATCCAGGTTTACAGTTTTTTGAGGAAGGTAAGGTCTTTTTGTAGATAAAAGTGATTACTTTTCCAATTTCTCAATAAACTTATCTCGGCATTACATATATATACATAAACTTTTTGAGAGAATATTTTTAGTTTACCTGTTGTTTAGCTAAAAACTCATATGTCTGAATCTCGTATCGAGGCCGGCTATAGTCCTTAAGCACATCTTCCAATCGAACACCATCCGTCTTCACCGAACTAAGCACTCAAACCACAAAACCGTAATCAAACAATCTACTCAAAACACGGAGCAATCATGAGAAACTATACCTGTAATTAATAGCGCTAAACAATTTGAAAATTAAGTTTGGCATGAATACACAACATCAACTCAACTATTATGGAACTCACGCACACACAAATAAACAGATAAAATAACAACATTCAAGACTTACGTTAAATAGGAAGAGTTAAATGCGAAAGCAAAAAAAAACTTGTAAAAGCCTCCAACCTTAAGGCACGAATTACTCAGCTCTCCTGGTCGATCAACATCCTTCGGCGCCTCGTGCTTCTTCAGAACCGACTCCTAAAAAAACAACCACATGGCACTATAGTGTTACCTTGGTCATAAATTGACGGTTACAAAAGAATGCTGATTAAAACACTTTCTTCAAAGGTAAAGTGTACATGAACAAATAGTCAATGACAATACTGAAACGGAAAGGAAATTTAGAGCCACAACAGTAAAAGATATAAAATCCTAGGAAAGGAAGCTAAATTAGTATCATTCTTCTACAACACTCTGTTTTTGGATATGGGATTAAGTGTCCAATTGCAGTAAATAACTTAAATGTGTTGGTCTGCTCATGCAGAATAACATAAATATAGGCAAGCTTAATAGGAAAATTGAAAAAGTAAACATACCACAAACCCATGTATTTCAATACTTACATCAAACGCATGGGTAGACACTCTAGTCCTCTCTCCATATATACCACAAACCATGTATTTCAATAAGTATGCGAGGAAGAAGCTTCGGGATAAGGTTGTTATATCAAAAGAAAAGGGTCGAACTAATCAGCCCATTTCCACAGGGTTTAAGGGTAAACAAACAATCAAAACCATCAACCACCCTTTGACATGCCTGGAATACGGATTCGGGGGGGGGGGGGGGGGGTGCAATTTTAGGGTTGGGGGGGTGTTGACGGTTCACATGTACTACACTAAAGAAAACGTTGTTAAAGGGAAAAAAATAAGGAAGAAGAAAGAAAAACAAACAGGGCCACTCTTAGCCCGAGACCAAATACGACACCAACTGTGGTCGTTTTTGTGTAACGCTAAATGTGATGTTTTATAATGATCTTTTCTGCCGTTGGTGTAGTTTACCCAGTAGTATACTCAAATTAATTAAAAAAAATTTAGTTTCACATCATTAATGGATTTTGATTTTTTAATTGTTTACCAGGGTTCTAAATAAGGCGCCTATAGCGAGCGCCATAGCGTTCCTTAGCGCGAAGCGTGATCTCCACGTTACGAAAACAGGCCGATGCGTAGTTCTCCTAGGCTGTGCGTGCAATATAGCGTCATATGAGCGTTGATAAAGAAGTGCTATTGCGAGTAGGTTGCGAGTTTTTTTTGAAGTGTTAAGAGATTTTCTAAAAAATTTGGTTTTATGCTTTTGAATTTACTAATATTTTGGATTGATGCTTGAATTTAATAATATTTACTACTCATATTATTCTAAACTATGATATAATCTATAAATCTATAAATATTTTTGCCGCCTTAACTCACGCCTTAAAAATGCCATGTCGCTACACCTCACGCTAAAGCTTGAGGCTTGGCTATGCCGCTACGCCACACTTCACGCTATTTATAACCTTGTTTTTTACCTATCATCCCAACCAGTTTATTAACCAGTACGTATATGAACACTCGACATCTTAAGCCATAAAGTGTATAAAAACAAAACTCCTAATGTACAGGGATCAACCACCGCAGCACCACACCAATCACCATTTCCATCTACCTCAGGTCCTCGTGGTCTCTACGAAATTCCGCCAGCAACGGGGTCACACCGTCTTCAGATTACTTTACCAGATCTTTATATGTGTCTTTCAAAATGGTTGTATGAGTGAATTACACGGATCTCCACTAAAAGTGGTCAAAACACAACTATGTTTAACTTTTTCTTTTGGGTTTTGATGTGAAAGTGGTCAGCTCATATTTGTGATAACACAATTATGTTTATCTTTTTTCTTTTGGGTGTTATTGTTTACTAAAAGGCTTGTGAAATTGATCAAAACTTAAATTAATGTGACTCATTAACCGTGTGGTTAAATAGGGATGGAATAATAGTGATACATTGATACGGTAGTGATGGGTTTTATTTTAACTTCTAAGTTCCAACGATTGATTTACTTTTCTATGTTTTCATTTGGTTTCATTGCTTTTTCTCATTTTATTTCGAAAAGTGAATTTATTTTTTTGTGATAGCGTATTGAATATTAATGACTCAAGTCGTATTAATAGTACGCTTGATCAAAACCCATCACCAAGCATTTGCAAGTCACTTGACTTTGACTCTTAATTCCTGGCTTACACTTAGCCTGATAATGGCATCTCAGGCCACATTGTACATGCACATGGGATTAATTGTCCCTTAATACCGCTAACCGTTTAAGAGGTTTCATCTAACTGATTGGCAAGGATGAGATTATATAGAGGAGCATGGCACTTCCTTGTGTGGGCCGGTATGACAATGACACTTGTCCTTCATGTCTGCCTCTCGAATGATCAACGCGTGGCCTCCCCACAACCGTTGATCACTCCCTCAAAGGTTTACCTCCAAACCCTAATGCTACTTTGTAAATAGAAAGCATTCTCAACTTACCCAAGTAAGATGACTCACTTGGCATCAAACCGTTACACACAGTAACACCCCCACATTTACAAAGATGGTTTATTTAAGTGTTACCCGAGATTTATGATCCTTATCATAACCATCGGGTCCTTACCGTTCAACACGCCATAAATAAGCCAACACAACCATCCAAATCTTTTTAAAATCGTCTTCATTACTCTTACCTAAAAAAGTTTTGGATACAGGATGAGAAATGATAAATGAATTTGTTGGGACACTCAATTTGTAAGAAGTGAGATAATGAGTATTTTTAAAATGAGTATGTGAAGAAAGGTACACTGATTATATTTTGCAAATAATGACAAAAATGAGCTTAAGGACCATTGGTGTAATGGGAAAAAAGACAAAAAATGGTAACACTAATGGATATATTTTTGAATTCTGACCTTGCACCAACGGTGAAATCAAATTTTAGACGAAAATACGTAAATACCCATTGTGTGCAAGACACATAGGAGAGATAACGAGAGAAATAACATTCGTTAAGTATAACGGGGCTCAAGGGACCAAACGGGCACCAAAAACCGACTTTGGTGAGCAATGACAAGATTCCCCGTTATCTAGGGACCAAACAGGCAAACGAACTTAAGTTCAGGGATGAAGAGTGTAATTTACCCTTAATTTGTTCTTACTCTTATTCAACCTTGCGAGGGAATTGGAATGTATGTGAAAGTGTATATAAATTATAATGTGATTGGAATATTTGGAAAATATAAGTTAAAAGTGGGTATTTATAGGTGAAAAAATGTTTTTTTACTTTGCATTTTTAACCGTTATTTAACGTGTTAATACAAATAAACCGGTAAAAACGTTTATTTCTATTTTGACGATCTTGCTATGTTTTGTCAATAACAAAACATAAAATCACATTTGTGTAAACTACCTAAATCACCCATATTATACCAAATACCTTTACAACTTTCTTTTTTTAGTAACTTAGATTTGTAATTCACATTACTTATAAATAAAACTTTAAAGGGTTTTACATCATAATGACATCATCACCCCAGCATATCTTAGGGTAATCTATCAAGATTACATATGATCTTTCAATATTTTGCAAATCAAAATCCGGATTTAGTCACTGTTGGCCGGTTCTATTGAGTTACACTGGCCGGTTCCCTTCTGCAAAGGAATCGGTAGAACCAGGTTACAGTACAGATATTGGCCTATAAATACCAAGCTATTTCTCATGTTATACTCACTTCTAATTCTAAACTCTCTAATCTACTGATCATTCTTCTCTCTATAGTTCTTGTTTAGCTTGCTTTAGCATTTGTAGATAATTCTCTTCAAGGAAGAAATTGCCAAACACCCCTTTGAGACGATCAAGTTTCAAGTACCTTGTTTTGTATCTCCATTGCATCATCAATATCACACTTCTGATTCTTGTACATCTTATTGTGGTTATAGTTGTATCCATCCTCTTTGTAAACCAAGTGTAGTGATATTGGTGTGATTCTACCTTGTGAAGAATCTAGTATTTAGCTTTGTACCGTTAAAAGGTGTAAGCAACGCTGTGAGGCTTCTCTGCCAGTTGAAAGGAGATTGGTGACTAGTGTTTACTAACTCTCGAGTATGTGACTTGGGGAGTGGAGTAGGGCAAGGAAGGTGTCCTTGTAGCCGAACCACTATAAACGCTTGTGTCTTAGTTCTATCTCTCTAACTCTTTACTTACTTGCATTTCATATATAATTAGATTATTAACCAAACATCAATATTGTCAAACTTCACATAAGGTTTAAACATAGCAAAATTTTAAAAAAGGCAAAACTATTCAACCCCCCTTTTAGTTTTTCACAATTGGTATCAAGAGCTAGGTTACCATTTTAAATCTTTAAAACGATAATGAATTCAGAAAACTACAAAGAAGGTCAATCTATGCAACGACTACATCTCTTTGAGGCAAATTGCTTTATTTATTGGAAAAACCGTTTTGATACCTATGTGAAGTCTAAGGATATTGATCTTTGGCACATTATAGTTTATGGAAACTATATACCTACCATTAAAAACAAAGATGATAAGGATGAAATCATTCCTTATGAGAAATTTGAAGAAATCCATAAGAAAATGATTTCCAAAAATGATGAAGCAAAAATGGTCTTATACAATGTTTTACCTAAAAAGGAATATGAAAGAATTTTCATGTGTAATACGGCTAAAGATGTTTGAACTCACTAATAATCACTCATCAAGGTAATAAGCAAGTTAAAGATAACAAAATAGACTTGTTTGTCCAAAAATATGAAGAATTCGTTATTTCCAATGATGAAACTATTGATTGTGGCTTTGCTAGATTTAATACTATTATTACATCTTTAAAAGCACTTGATGAATCCTTTTCAAGTCGTAATCATGTTAGGAAATTTTAGGGTAACTTCCACCAAGTGCACCAAGGTGACGGCAATAAAAGAATCCAAGGACTTATCAACATTACCTCTAGATGAGCTCATCGACAATCTAAAAGTCTATGAGGTAGTACTTGAAAAGGACTCGAAAATCTCTAAAGGTAAGAAAGAAAAATACAAGTCACTTGCACTCAAAGCAAGAAAAGTTTCAAGTGATGAAGAAGTATCTTGCTCGGAGAGTGACAATGAAGAATATGCCATGGCTGTAAGAGATTTCAAAAATTTCTTTAGAAGAAGAGTAAAGTTTGTCCGCCAACCTCATGACGACAAAAATAACTTCCGGAAGATAAAGGAAGACAAAAAGGAGAAAGAAGATCGTAGATGCTTCAAATGCGGTGATGCAAATCACTTCATAAGTGATTGTCTCAAACATTCCTACAACGATCAAAATACATTTGTTGTTAGGTGTTGGAGCGATAGTGAAGAAGACTCCAAGAAGGATGAAATTTGTCTTATGGCACTTGACAACAATGAGGTACTCTCCAACACTCCCTACTATAGTAGTTCATCTTTAGATAGTGAATCACTACAAAATGAGTATAACAAGTTATGCAAAATTAGTCTTAGGATAATCAACAAAAACAAACACCTAAAGGCTAAAAACGAATTGTTAAAAAACAAAGTTTGTGACCTTGGAAAAAGGATAACAACTGGAAAGGAACAAAGAGGCTTGTCTCAAATGTGAATAATGTGACATCCTTCAATATAAAGTTAGCTCTCTATCATTAAAACTAGCTAGTTTCGAAAGTAGTAGTCTCTTCTTGCAAGAAATGCTTGAAAAAAAAACACAAAAAGATAAAGATGGGATTAGATTCACAGAAGACATAGCCTCTACTAACACAACAAAAACCGAAAAATTGGGTTCTTTAGACAAAGAAACGCCTACTGTAGAACCGGCTGTGCCGGTTCCCTCTGCAAGAGAACCGGCTAGTTCAAACGAAGGGAACCGACCCTCTGCAGAAGAATCTGAAATTTTGGAATCTAATGTATTAAAAAGAAATAGTCCCGTGCAAATAACTAGGAAACCTTCATCAAACACTCCTGTAAGGAATGTAAAACAAACGCCAATCCTAAAACTTAGTCAAGGACTTGGAAAAAGTAAAATCCAAACACACCCTAAAATACCCCATAGGAGAACCAACACACTATATCCAAAAAGCGACTACCGTCAAGTTGGTTGGAACTATTCGACACAACAAGGCTATCAGTTTCAACCCCCTAACTTTGGTCCATGGGGATCTTGTCCTCAATACCATTCATGAACATACAAACAGGCATGTATAACGCTAACGGACCCATGAGATATTAGGGACCAAATGCTTGAGTTACTTTGTGATTATAGCTACGTCTAAAAGTGAAGTTATAACTGAACGAGTACATCAAAGATATCGGATGCTCAAGACATATGACGACGAACAAAGATCTCTTTTCAACCTATAAGGCTATAGATGAAGGTAATGTAGTGTTTGGTAGTAACACTAAAAACAAGATCATCAAAAAAGGTATAATCACTCACAACTCCCTTACTATTCATGATGTTAGCCGTGTAGAAAATCTTAGCTTTAATTTACTTAGTATAAGACAAATATGTGATATAAAATGCAAAGTACTATTTAGTGACACTAGTAGTGAAATACTTAAAGATGACATTACCATAGGAAGAGGGATTAGGAAAAATGGTCTTTATATAATGAAAATGGGAAACTCACCTAAAGATAGTCTTTTTCTAACCTCAATAGATGATACTTCGACCTTATGGGATCGAAGATTGGGCCACGCTAATATGAGACTTATTCAATCGCTATCATATAAAGAGCTTGTTAGAAACTTGCCTAAACTAAAATTTAAAAGTCATTTTTGTAACGCTTGCAACATTGGAAAACAAGTTCACGCAAAGAACATTAAGGTAAAAATATCGGTCTTCAACACTTAGTGTCTAAAACTTCTACATATGGACTTGTTTGGTCCATCGGCCATCCAAAGTTACGGAGGAAACTTCTACACCTTGGTAATTGTCGATGACTACTCAAGATACACTTGGACAAGATTTTTAAAACATAAAAATGAAGCTTTTGACCACTTAGAGATTTTGAGTAAAAAGATTCAAGTACAAAAAGGTTGTCCTATTATTTCAATCCGCACGGATCATGGTCGGGAATTTGATAATGAAGTACAATTTGGAGCATTTTGTTATGCTAATGGTATCACTCATAACTTTTTGACTCCTCGTACTCCACAATCAAATAGGGTAGTTGAACGTAAAAACCGTACTTACAAGAAATGAGTAGAGCCATGCTTAATAAACAATCAATCCATCAAAAGTTTTGGTGTAATGCCGTCGACACCTCCACCTATATCTTGAATAGGATCTTAATTAGACCTTCTTTAGAAAAACTCCTTACGAGCTTTTCAAAGGTAAAAAGCCCTCCTTAGAATATTTTAAGGTTTTCGGTAGTAAATATTTCATTCTTAATACTAAAGATTATCTTACCAAATTCGACCCCAAATCCACCGAAGGTGTCTTTCTTGGCTACTCTCCTAATAGTAAATCATATATAATTTAAAATAAAGAAACCATGAGGATCGAAGAATCTCTAAATATGAGATTCGACGAAAGCCCACCTCCAAAGTCATCACCTCTAGTAGATGATGATATCATTGAAAGTCAAATCATAGAAAACTAAATAGAAGACATGGAAATCAAGGAAAATGAACCATTAAACAAAAAAATTGTCAACATAAAAAAATCTAAAGACCATATCATAGATTCGGTCATAGGAAATCTAAACGAAAGAAACTTAAGATCTCAAGTCCAAAATCGAAGTAACTTCTTTTGTTTCATGTCCTCCGTAGAACCTAAAAATGTCAAAGAAACCATACAAGACGAAAGTTGGACTATGGCTATGCAAGAAGAATTAAACCAATTTAAAACAAATAATGTTTCGAGTCTTGTTCCTCCACCCGATAACCAAACCATAATGGTACAATGGGTCTTTAAAAATAAATTAGATGAAAATGGTGTCGTATCTCGAAACAAAGCTAGAATTATTGCATAAGGATACAACCGATAAGAAGGAATAGATTTCGATGAAACCTATGCTCCCGTAGCAAGAGTATAATCTATAAGAATCCTCCTTGCTTATGCTTGTGCACATGACTTCAAGCTTTTTCAAATGGATGTCAAAAGTGCTTTCTTAAACCGTTTTATAAACGAAGAAGTCTATGTCGCTCAACCACCCAGCTTTATCGATTTTAAAAAACCCAACCATGTATTCAAACTCAACAAGGCTCTTTATGGTCTTAAACAAGCACCCAAAGCTTAGTACGATAGACTCAAGGCCTTCCTCCTTGACCATAAGTACACCATGGGCTTGGTAGATAACACTTTATTTACCAAGAAAAGAGATTCACATATCATCATTGTCCAAATTTACGTGGACGACATCATCTTCAGATCAACCTGTTAAGACCTTTGCGATGATTTTTCTAAAACCATGCATGACAAGTTCGAAATAAGCATGATGGGTGAATTGAATTTCTTCCTTGGTTTACAAATCAAACAGCTAAAAGATGGAATTTTTTCAACCAATCAAAATACATTAAAGAAATGCTCAAAAAGTTTGGTCTAGAAGATTCTAAACCTATCAAAACTCCTATGTCATCCGAAACCAAACTCACCCGGGACGAAGATGAGGAATCCGTTAACAACACCAAGTATCGTGGCATGATAGGTAGCCTACTCTACCTAACGGCTAGTGCCGGATATCATGTTTAGTGTTTGTCTATGCGCCCATTTTCGAAAAGATCCCAAAACATCACACCTTGAAGCGGTAAAAAAGATTTTTAGATATATTAAGGGAACAACCCCTATAGGTTTATGATATCCTAAATGAACGGGTGTAGAAACCATAGTTTACGCTGATTTCGATCATACGAGAGACTATGTCGATCGCAAAAGCACAAGCGGTGTGTGCACATTCATGGGATTTTGCCTCACATCGTGGCTCTCCAAGAAACAAACCGCCCTAGCCATTTCCACTACCGAAGCCGAGTACGTCTTCGCCGAATAAGCTTGCCAACAAGCTTTATGGATGAAACAAGCTCTAGTTGACCATGGCATAAAATTAGATGACATACCCATCCTTTGTGACAATAAAGGTGCCATCGACCTAAGTAAGAACCCCATTCTCCATTCCCTTACCAAACATATACAAAAAGGAAACATATCAATTGAGAAGGTCTCCTTCAAGGACAACATAGCCGATATCTTAACCAAACCTCTCAAAAGAGAACCATTAAACTTTCTTAGATTAGGTCTCGGTCTCATGAAACCAAACGCCTAATTAACAACCAAGGTATGTATTTTTTTTCCTTCTTTCTGAGTCTAGGAATTTATTTATGCACTCAAAAATAAAACTTTTAGGAATTTTCATCATTCTACTATATGTACTCATTATACATTTACTATATGTATGCATTCTCATCATGAAAATTACTTTTCATTACTCAAAACCCGAAAGCATCTTTCAAAGTTAATTCTCACGACTAGGACATACATGAAACCTTTCATCGCATCGCTTAATACAAAGTAAAAACATTTTTTATCATGCATCATGACATGTCTCTTGAATGCT
>BQNB010093925.1:0-17751 GCA_026074375.1 Tanacetum coccineum
TGAAGTATGTTGTTCATTTGACCAAATGGAAGAGTTTCCTTATTTTTATTGTATAACTTTGTATCTATTGCAAGAAATTCGGCAATAAGAAGATATTTGTGATGTTGATGATTAATTTTTATGTATTGGGTATAAATGTGGGTATTTGTTGAAGCGTAGAAAAGTTTTGGTGGTTCCGGGAGTGCCTAAACGCAATTTATCGCGAAACGTATACACTTTACGTATCCGATAAAAATAAATAAACAATTACCATAATTATTCTCTAAATAATTATTTAATACTTTATTAATGCCAACGCTTAATTGATTGATGCCCGTTTACATTAAACGCTAATTTTTAGCTTACGCGATTTAGCTTTACATTTAAGATTTAAAGCAAACGCGTACAATACAAAAGGTACATTGTGAATTTATCGACGTCGTCAATGACTTGAAAACACAGGGTGTTATATATGGTAGTTAAATAACATATAAGGGTAAGTTAATATGGAGGGAGATCGACTAGTTCGACCATTTAGCATTACTTTAAGTGAGCCGATCATCTAGCTAAAACATTACAATTTTCAGAAAAAGTATAAACTAATAGAAATAATAAGTGGAGTTGTCATGGATTCCTAAGTATAAATTTGTATGCGCGTGCTATATAAATACATGAAATAATTACAATAAGTTGCATATTTTATATCATTCGAATGTTAATAATATATTATTATTATTAGGTCACAGTTGATTTCTGACGTTTCATCTTTTCGTGCTTTCTTGATTTGCACTACTTCTATTCACGGTTAGTTCATAGGCCCATCTTTTCTCTTTTAATGGTTTTCATAACTATTTTCGGGGTGAGAATACATGCTCGTTTTACTAATAAGCTTATTGATTTCTACTACATGAGCGTTACATGAATGTTTTTACTAAAGCTTTTACTTGTCTACCACATGATTTCTAATACATGGTTGTTTACTACTGAATTTATTAAAGCTTGATTTGCTTACTACATGATTTGAGACCATTGATTATCTGTTTACAAAACCATGAGTTTTGAACATATTACTTGTTTTAAATGGGACACAAGTGCTTAAAGGGTATGCCTGACCTGCTTATGAAATTATCTGCATGAGTCGCTATTGCCAAAGTCCCTAATTTCATGAACCGTTAGTCACCTTATAGGGGTGAACGCTAGTACAATTAATAAATCTATTGGGTTTGACAACCCTATCCTAGGGAATGAATCGAATTCTTTCGAGCACCCCACCTATCAACGGACAATTTGTATTGAGAATCCTAGGTAAAAGGCAATAATACCTACTTCAGGCGCAAACAAGAATGCATATGATATGCATTACCGTCAAGGTTTCGGTGTCATGAGCTCAATGGGGTAATGTTGAATGATACTATGAAATACTGTCGCTGGCCAATCTTAAACCTTGTGGTCCACTACTAAACATTTCTTGATTTATTGAATCACTACTTGGATCTCAGAAATAATATTTTAAAATGTTGTAACGCTACTTTTCTTACTGAAATATTACTTGAACTATTTCAATACTGCTTTTACTTAAACCAATGAATTCACCAACATTATTGTTGACATTTTTACATGTATTTTCCCAGGTTATTGTATTGCTAGCTGAGCATTGGGAGCATTCGAGTCGCGCGGATATCAATACATTAAGGACTCGGTTTTCTTCACATTCGATAACCATTTATCTTTAATTATACAATTAAGTCATGTTTGAACGCCTGTAACTTTCGTTAAAAGGAAATTATTGGGACCTATGTAAATCTGATATTTTATTAAATTGAATGTGACATTTTTTATTAAACGTCTCTTTTGAGGTCGTTTTCTGTAACTTGTGTGTATGAACTATGAAGTAGCACACCAAGCGGTATTTCGCTGCGTTGTGGTAATTTTGGGGTTGTTACAGATTGGTATCAGAGCACTGTGTTGATCTCAACTCAGATATTGCTAACCTTGTAAAAGGCTTTGTTGTATTGAATAGATTCAAGAATATGCGGAATCTACTCTTTAATACTTAGAAGAATATCAATGTAATAGTGATTTATATGAACAATGTAGTAAAACTGTATGAACAATGATATAATCAAAAAGCTCCAATATTATTATGATGAATAATACGAGTACTCTATCTAGTACTAGGGTTTACAACCTTGAAGCTATGAATGTGTCTATGATGTGATGATCTAAAACCATAACCTAGGATCTCCTTTTATAAACCAAAGAGTCCTTTACAAGATAACTACAAATCTTCTAAAATTCTACAAGATATCAACATATCTTCTAACTATATAAGATATACATTGAATAAGTCCATACATATCACTAAACACGTCTTTATCTCTTCAACAATCTTAATCTTCATGCAGCAGTGTTAAGTCCGTCAGCAGTGTTAAGATAACACTGGCAGTATTAACTTTACTCTAGTAGTACTAACTGGTTAGTACTGTTAGTTATAACTCAAACACTATAAACTTTTGGCTTAACAGTACAAAGTGTAAACCTTTAATTCCCAACAATCCTCCCCTAAACTTATGATTTACCTTTAAATCAGCAAGTTTCTGAATTAAACCTTCTGTGCTGAGAGGATGCTTCCAAACACTTTACTGTTTTGGTTTGTTTACTAGTATGAAGATTTTCCTTAAAATCTCATCTGCCATCTCTGAATGTTGATCTACTTGCAACTTTTTACACATCATCAAAGTCATAAGCCCTCTTGTCAATGAATAATCTTTCTCAACCAGCATGAAAATATCATGTTGTAACCTGTGAGCTAACTTTTCATCAGCTTCAATTTGAGCTTGTATGTTATCCCATTCTTCAGGTTTGAAAGTGCTTGCTTCTTCATGAACACTGGCAATCCTTTGCCTCTCTTATTTATCAAATTATTCTTGTAATCTTAGAGCTTCTTCAAATCTAAGCCTTTCTTGTTCTTGCTGTATTTTAGTCTTGGTCTGTGTAGGCTCAGATTCCTCCATTATAGATTTACCCTTATCTTTTCTTTTTGATGCACTCCTTCTGATGTACACTAAACCTTTAGCAGCAACATCATCTACAGAAACACCAACAGTTTTGCCTTTAGGACTGGCAGTACTAATTTCTGCACTAGCAGTATTAACTGATACATTAGCTGTACTAACATCTTAAGCAGTGGTAAACTCAAAATTAGCTTCCATTTCATGATCATGCCTCCCTTGAGTCTGTGCACCCATCTGTACCAGAGTAATTCCCTCATCTTTATTAATTTGAGCAATCTTCCTCCCTTGTTTGGAAGGATCCTCTTGAGCCAAAATTTATGTATCTTAATGTTCTTCCTCTGAGAGAGCCAGTTTGCATTTTCTTCTTGACTTATTGAGCTTATCCTCCAACCTTTTGACTTTCTTGATAAGCTTGGTATAGGCATCACCATACACTTTCTTTGTCTGTTGTAGGTCAGTTTCCAAAGGTACAACCTTATCTGACAATTTTGTAACAAGATCCATTAATTCATTATGTTGCATTCTGCCCTTATCACTTCCAAGTGTGTGAACTCTTGGAAGAGGTGAATCATGGGACATGGCAGGGGTCTTATCAATGTTACCACTGCCCTGTACTGCATTTAAGCTAGAGACAGTAGTGGCAGCCCTTCTATGTTTGACATCCATACCTGTGGATGCAGCCTCATCTCCTACATGGGTCTGAGTAGGAGAACTGGGCTGAGGAACCTCAGTTTCCTATCTGATAAAATCCCTAAGTGTTGGTGAATGATATGGTTATGAGGTTGATGGAGCAACTGTGGGTGTGTGATGGGACTCAACTGGGCTTGTTGATCCTTCACCATGTAAAAGTTGACCTTGAACAAGCATTGTTTGAAACAATGGAGTGTCCACCCCAGTATATCCCTTAGAAGCTCTTTTTATATTGCTAAATAGTTTTGGAGTAAGGGTAGGAGCAATATAAAGTCTTTTATGAGGTAGAAGCAGTGTTTTGTGCTTGTTCAAAAAGATTTGTATAAATCTTGGATACATCTAAAATTTAGTCTTAGTGTCCAAGTTTTTCACCATGCCATCAAATATTAGTTTTGAAAAATTAAAAGTTATGTTTGTGGCCAAGCAAATGATAGCAGTTGCTATATTGCTACTAAATTGTTCCCAAGCAGTTTTCTTGGAACTTAAACAATGAAGGATGGTATGGATCAAAAATCTCCACTGAGGGAAAAAGTGTCCTTTTTGAAAAGTTAATTTATCAGAATTTGATACATACCCCATTAGAGAAAGTTGCTTAAAAATTTCTGTAGTAGGCAGATTACTAATATCATCAGAGTCTTATAACTTGAGATGTCTTCTAATAGATGCCTCAGAAACAACCTTGACTTTCCCATCTATTGTAGCAGTGATTTCCATGCCTCAATTCTCAAGTGTGCTAGCAGTAGCAGTTTGCCAAAACTAATCTATGAGAAACATGGATAGTTGGACTTTCAGTGAGGGCATACCTAATGTGGCTTGCAGTGAGAAAATCAACTATCTGATGAAATTCTTCACTTCCTTCTGACTTCTGTAAGTAGGCAACCATGTTGTGCTTGTCATAGAATTCCAAATTCGCCATTAATTGAGAAATGACTGATTAGTGTGCTGGGAGATGATCGTTTATGAGAGAATGAGTGTTTGGTAGAGTCAATTGAGATAATATAGGTTACACTTAAGGTTTTGATTATACCGACTGAATAAAAGTTATTCTTATCTTGAAGTAATCAAAGGATTTATAGAAAGATCAAGAATTATCCAAATTAAGGAAACCTATAAGCGAAGTAGTTGGCGGAAATATCTCAACGGCTATATTTAATGAAGGAAATTCTGTTATACCCTAAACAGTACTAACGGTCTTCTAGCAGTACTAAAATTTAGCCTAGAAGTACTAAATTATGTCCAGCAGTACTAACTTTAGAGATACCAGTTCTAACCTTAATTTCATTTAAAAAGGATTTCCATCATCAATCTTGATTCTCACAAGCTCTCTTTCTGTTTTTATTCTCACTATTTCTCTTAATTCTTTTTCTCACCAATTCACTCTATCTGTTTTTATATCACACATCTCTCTTTCTGTTTTCAGCTCACAATATCTCTTAATTCTTTTTCTCACTGATTCACTCTATCTGTTTTTGTATCACACATCTCTCTTTCTGTTTTTCAGCTCACAATATCTCTCAATTCTTTTTCTCACTGATTCACTCTATCTGTTTTTGTATCACACATCTCTCTTTCTGTTTTTGAACTCACTATATCTCTTAATTCTTTTAAGCTCATTGACAAACATAAATTTGATTTCAAGAAAAAGATTTAAAAGACTTCTCAACTCAGGTGTAAACTTAGCATTAACCCTTATCAAGTTATCCCTAGATCCATTCTATCATTAATCAGTAGCAAACTTCAACAAACTCCACTACATGTATTACCAATTCCAATCATACTGCTTTGCTTATCCTGCAAGTGTTAGTCCAAAACCAAGAAAACACAATCCAAAGCATTTTCTTCTAAACAGTAGTAATTATAACTAACAGTTTTAACAAGCAGTCTTAAGTATAACTAACAGTACTAATTATACTTAGCAGTACTAAGTGACACAATTAACAGTATTAATCCTTTACAAAACTTTACAAAGACACAAAGAGATTAAAACTTTAAGGGTTTAGCATTCCAATACTTGCAACCAAGTATTGAAACCTTCCCACATCTAAAGCTTTTGTAAGTAAGTCTGCAAAATTGTTATCTGTGTGTATTTTAACCACTTGAATTAACTTTTTATCATTGCAGTCTCTTATAAAATGATATCTAATCTCTATGTGTTTTGTTTTAGTATGAGAAACAGGATTCTTAACAATACATATAGTACTGTTATTGTCAATATTAATCATGGTGTGCATAAAATTATACCCATAATCCAGCATTTGATTCTGAATCCAGAGTACTTGTCCACAACAACTAGCAGCAGCCACATATTCAGCTTCAGTAGAGGAGGTGGCAACCACAGTTTGCTTTTTGCACTGCCATGATATCAATCTGCATCCTAGGAACTGACAACCTCCTGTTGTTGATTTCCTATCTAAAACAAGCTCTAGCATTGTCACTATCAGAATATAGCCACCAGATCCAAAGGGGTGAGAATCTCGCGGATACCAGAGACCTAATTTGGGTTGGTCTTGTAGATACCTTAAAAATCCTTTTACTTGCATGTGAGTGTGTGATGATACTTAGGTTGTGACTTGAATTGGCCACATGCACATACTGTTAACATAATATCTAGTCTGGATGATGTAAGATACCATCAAATGATCACAATTCATTGACTTGTAGAGATGAACATCAAACTTCATCACATTTGAGTCTTTAAGCAAGGGTTTTCTGTAATCCATGGGTGTGACTAGTTGTCCTGACATCTTATGAACCAACTTCCTTAATTATGTCAGCGACATAATTTATCCTGCTGTAAAAAGTTCCATCTTCTTTCTGAGTTCGCTTGCAAAGCTAAGAAGAAGTGAGTTCTCCCCTAAATACTTCATCTTGATTTGGATGCATTAGTTTCTTAAATTCAATACACAACTCTTCTTTGTAGCGCAAGATAACGCCTATCAATTATAGCCTGTTACAGCAAAATATCCCTTTTTGCTTCTTGATAAACAAGGTCTGATCAATCTTTCCTTATGAAAACACACCATTTGTCCAATAGTACTCGGCGCCAAGGTTTTTACAGGCTCTTGGAGCTTGATGCAATAAATAATGTGCTTTCACAACTCTTGCTAGACTTTTGTCTGTTGTTAGAATCTGTTTAAACCTGAGGCTGACACAATTATACCTACTCTTCTTTCTTTACCGATAAAGAAAAGCACTCTTCTCATACCATCTGATACACATAAATCCTAAAGGAACGCATATAAGCTAAGAACGAGTCTTATTGCCGTATTTCTTGCTACAGGGCGCAAAAAAACTTCATCCTTCGTCTATAGCCTTCTTCTTCGTGAGTAGAATCCCTGAGCACTAGCCTTGCCTTGTTCCTTCACCATGTTGACTTTGCCTCTTCTCCTCTTTCTTGTTTCTGAAAATCCATTTTGTACCAATGGCCCCTTTTTCCTTTTAGGAAATCCACTAGAATCAATTCATTTTGTAGCTTAAAACTGTAGAAGCTATTCCTGCATGCCTTACACAAGCTGAATCGTTTAGAGCTTTAGTCGCCATCCTTTTGGGTTCTTCCTAGGATAGGATAAGACAAGCAAAGACAGTATAAAGGTCGTTACGAGTTTTCCTTTTATAAACAACACTAATAACCCTTGGATCATTTGTAGTTCTTTGTCATCTACCTTGTCGTACTCGAGCTTTGAACATCACCAATCACATTATCAAGTGAATGATCTTTATGGATTCTTGTATTTGGAGTAGAGGAAACTGGATATGTGGTAGAAATGTTGCTCATATCCACTTTTGTTTCATCACCAAAGAAGTCAGCATGTGTGTCTTCAAATGAAGTAGTATTAACTGTTGGAATACCAATATTAACATTTAGACTGCAAGTATTATTATTTGTACTGGCAGTATTAATACTTAGTCCAACAGTATTAACATCTTGAGCACTTTTCTCAGGCCTCTCTTGATTATCAATTTCACTGTCATCATTTTTCTTTGTAGTATCATTAGAAGGTTGTGGTTCATCATTGCTAGATTCTTTGAAAGAGAATCCAATATAGTAAACCATCTTTCCACTATGGCATTCAAATGACAGTCTGGCAAGATCCTGTCTCCTTACTTGAGTGACTTACCACCAATTTGCTTTCTTTTGTACATGCAGAATCCATTAGAGTTGATTCCTGCAACAACTTGCACATATTCATTGATTCTGTTTAGAAATCAATATCAAACAGCCTCTTTAGTCTAGTACATGCAATTAATAAGGCTTTTTCTACCAGAACCTAACTGCAAGTTCTTCTTCTACTTTTTTTGGGTTCTTAATTGTTTTATCCCCTAAAAGCATTTACTATTCAATGAGTATCCAACAAAGAATCCATCATCAGACTTTCCATCAAACTTGCCTAAATGATCTAAGGTATTAAGAATGGTAACATGAAACCTAAATGGTCTCATGAAGCTTAAAGCAGGTGTTATACCTCTAAACAGTTCATAATGGGGTCTTGTTGTAGGCTTTACTATAATTCCACTATTCTGCACTTAGCAAGCAGTATTAACTGCTTCAGCCCAAAATATAGAAGTATTAGATTCAGCTAACATGGTTCTTGCTAGCCTCAATTGTGCTTATGTTCCTTTCAGAACTCCTATTTTGCCTAAGGATTCTAGCTACACTAAATCCCTCTGTAATGCATTTATTTTTTACAAAACTCACTCATAACTATATTCTTAAACCTCTGTTCCATTGGTCACATTCTGATTATCTTTACGTTCTTAATCAAACTAGATTTTCTATGTTAAGTTATTAAAGCTTCTTTAGACTGTCACTAGTTTCATCCTTAGATGCTAAAAGAAAAGCACCTAAGTAAATTTTCTATAATTCATCAGTGCCAACAGAGAATAATTCTTATTCATCAACTGCTCATAAAAGTTGGACCAAACCAAAGTTCCATATTGCATCACCGAATAAAGGTTGCAGAATAGAGTTATAAAATCTCCTAGACTTACACGAGCTTTTGTGTTAGCTTTCCCTTAAGAAAGCGACAACTCAAGTTTGGTCATCTCAAAATGTTTTGAGGTAAAACCTCTTGCAAGGTTATCCTTAACAAGTTTTATATAATAGTTTTTAAAAATTTATATGACCTAGCTTCCTATGCCTATAGCAATTGATTCTTCAAGAGTGGCCCTTTGCAAAGACAAGTTTAAACATTCTGTAGGAATTAATATTCTCTTTATACACATTACATGTTGTTCTTTTTAGGAACTTTAAGGAATACCTGACTTTCATCAGTTAAACTTAACGTCAGAAGAGACAGACCAAATCCTTCAGCTAGTGTTGTAAAAACGAAACACTGTTCTTTATTGTCAACTTTGTAAAAAACACTAAATAGGTTTAAACTGTAACTCCTTGACAAAGTACACATCCTCAAAATCAAGCTTACCAGTTTTAAGAGTTCCTTTACCAGTAATTCTTCCTCCTTTAGCTCCTCCTAAAATGGTACAGTATCCTCCATTCAAATTCTTTGAAGTCTATGAGATAGGACTGTTCCACTGTCATGTATGCTTAAGCAATCACAGTCACCATAGCCTTGATTTTCTTGTTTGTGGATGTCCCTGCACAATAAAAAATATGGATATTAGGTTTCCTTTTTGGGACCCAAGCCATCACTGACTTGGATCATGCCTAGTGCATCAACATAATTTTGTCTCTTAAAAGTACTTTTGATGCACTGTTAAGTTTGGGTAAGGTTCTTCAAACACCAACATTGCTGAGGCCTCTATCAGCTTTTAACTGATTTGCCCTGACAGCATGAACTACTGAGTATTGGCCTCAGTAGTATAACTGCTTTTGGCCTAGTTAGTATATAAATTTCCTTAAGCAGTATTTAACCTTTTTGACTTATCAATTTTTGTTAGTTAATTGTTGTTCTGGTATAGAAGGCCTCTTTATAGTTGATGGTTGTGATTTTAGAAAAACGGGACATTGGCTCTAATCAGCTATAATCTGTTAGTTTTGGGTCATGAGCTAGTAGTTATTAATGGCTAGCCTGTATAAAGTGTTCTTAGGCCATTTTTCATTAAACATGCTCTTGGAACCATATTCCTTTGAGTACTAGGGTGAGCCTTTTGAGCATAATAATTGTAATTCACCTTTGTATGTTCTCCCCAGATTACACCTTTCCCTTGATGGTAATTGCAGATGGTATGTAAGAAATGTCAAAAACTTCCTAAACAAAACAGCTTGAATTGTACATACAAAGTCAACTTTCCTAGTTGTTGGGACTTTTGATTATTCCACTTTCTTTGATTTCCCCTAGGACCTTGTGATCTGTACATTTCAGCATACTTAACTGGTTTCCCATCTGGTTTTTCTTGTTGTTTAACAAATTCTATCTTAGTAGGAAAAACATTTTTCTTTTCAAACTTATCAACATCTAAACACTCATTCCTTCAACCTACTGGAGTGAGCATCAGGAGATTTCCTAACCTCATTAGAAACATTTCACTAACACTCTTAATCATCTTAGGTCCATAGCCTTCAAACTCAGGATGTTAAAACTCCTCAAGACCAGAGTTGGACAAAATCAAGTGTGGAGGTGAATATAACCCTGTATGGGTAGTAGAATAGCATTTTAGCTTGAATAACCACAAACCCTTTCCTACTTTTATCAGGTATCTGACTTCCATGAATTTGTCTAGGACTCTTAGCAGAAGCATTATCAAAATTTTTCAATTTTTAGCTGATTGCATTTCTTTTTCTTGCTTAAGTTTTTCTTACTCTTTTTTAAGCTCCTACTACATTTCTGAGTCTTTTATATGAGATATCTCTTTTTAAAACATCATTTGCTCTAATATAAACATCATTCTTTTTGTAAAAAACAAGTTGTTCTTCTACAGATGCTAAACCTCTCTTATAAGTAGCTAGATTAAACTCAAATTTGTTAAACTCTATTCCAACATCGCTTTTGAAGAAATTTCTTCCACATTTATAGTCCTTCTTGAGTTGTCTTGATTCCTGCTCCTGTTGTCTTGATTCTTAGGTCCTCTGCATTCCTTTGCAAAGTGTCCCAACTTGTGACAGCTGAAACACTCCACCTTTGACTTGTGATATCCAGCTATGTCACTTCCATTGATAGTGATCTTTCTACCAGTCTTTTAGAAAAACCTTCTTGTCCTCATGCTTAGTAATGCTAACTGCCACTTCAAATCCATCTCTTCTAAGTCTTTCTCATGGATCTGTTCAGGTCCTCATGTAAAGTTGTGACCGTTTGGTGTGATTAGCCAAAAATACATAAACAGTGGATCATTAAGTTGAGCTCAGAGTACTATCTTGAGTTTAGCAGTCTAACTGAGTGCGAACAGGACTAACTTGAATGTTAGCAGTATTAACTTCATAAGCAGTATTAACCTCATTAGTATTGATGGGTGATGACATAAAAGCCTTGTTGTTGGAGAGTTGAGCTTAAGCGGGAGTTTTGTTGTTTCCTTTGACCTCTTGTTCAATCAATCTTGGAAATTGTTGTAGAGACCTTCAAAGCTCATTGTGGTCTAGATCAGTTTTATTTCCTCCAGACGCCACACATGAGTATTCCAATCAGAAAGGCAGATTCTCAAAATTTTTAATTTGAAGATCTCTTGTGAACTAATTTTCCAACCTAAGAAAGCTAGCTACTTACAAATCTTTAAAGCTATTAAAAATGGGTCAGAGACTTTGTGCTTGGCGCATTTAAAGTTTTCATACATTTGTTTCAAAAGAGTTTATGAGTCTTTGTGGCCTCATTACCACATATTTTGTTTGTATATTAGCAAATAAGTTTTGGCATCCTTGTAATGATTAAAAAGTCAGTAGGATGTTCTTTTGGATGTTACCATCTGGTAAAACATACTTCTTTCCTTCACATCATTCTTCTTTTGAGTCTTTTCATCAGCAGTTACAAGACCTAGTATTAGAGAAGTTAAGGTTCCATCAGCATTTGTTGTTGTTCGAGCTACTGGTTTGAATGAGTTTCCATTCTCTATGACATCCTATAAAGCATAGTCTTGTACTTGAAATTATTACTCAATCCTTAGCTTCCACATCTCATATTCACCCTATTTGAGAAGAGGCAATTTTGCAGTAGTATTGGTTTGTGTAGTTTCTAGATTTATCTCTTCTTTATGAGTAAAGAGTTCTTCTAGATTAAAGTTTCAGAACACAAGCTCTAATACCATTTGTTGATCCCAACTGAGATCTTGCTTACCTTGTAAAAGGCTTAGTTGTATTGAATAGATTCAAGACACCTATGCTAGAAACTTTGTTAATACTAAAGAGTATACGGAATCTACTCTTTAATACTTAGAAGAATATCAATGTAACAGTGATATATATAAACAATGTAGTAAACTGTATGATATAATCAAAAAGCTCCAATATTATTATAATGAATAATACGAGTACTCTATCTAGTACTAGGGTTTACAACCTTGAAGCTATAAATGTGTCTATGATGTGATGATTAAAACCATAACCTAGGATCTCCTTTTATACACCAAAGAGTCCTTTACAAGATAACTACAAATCTTCTAAAATTCTACAAGATATCAACAAAATTCTAACTTATATAAGATATACATTGAATAAGCTCCATATACATATCACTAAACATGTCTTTATCTCTTTAACGGTCTTAATCTTCATGCAGCAGTCTTAAGTCCTTCAGCAGTTGTTCCGCTCCGTGTTAAGATATACATGCAAGTATTAACTTTATCTCTAGTAGTTACTAAATGGTTAGTACTTTTTAGTTATTTATCTCCAAGCAGTTTAAACTTTTGGCTTAGAAGCTACAACGTGTAAACCTTAATTCCCAACACCCTTTGCATATGGGTCAAATAAGCTTATTGAAAACTAGTAATGATACATCTAATATATTTTTCAAAAACTCAAACACTTTTTGCAGGGGAATAAATTTTAATATAATGACTTGGAATCCATTTCTTAACAAAGGATTGGTCATTCATTTTTTTGTTCCCTAATCAAGATTTGTCTGGCCATTTGCATCGCCGGGGACCCCTAATTGTTTTATAAGGATGGGATTAAATTGGGGCAAGTCTAACTTAAAGACTTTTCTGTAAACAAAAGTGCTTGGGGGAGACAACCCGGAATGTATTTTTTATTTTGTTATCGAGTTTGTCTTCCCAGAATGTCTATACGGCATATCGAAACCCCTTTGGTAGGCGTATTGACTTTGAGATGTTATCACGTCTTTATTTTTGCAAGTCTATGGACCTATTCATTAAATGAATACGCGTATTCATGTATCAATACGGCGTATCCTGGGGTATTGATACGGGTTTCGACCTTCTGTACTGTTTTTAGTAGTTATTTTGAGTTCTTAACCAATGAATATACAAAGATAGATTGTATTTGTTTTTCTGGAGAATTTATACAGGACCTCGTGAAGAAAATCGACGATTGATTTGTGAGGAATTTACCAATCTGGAGATCAGGAGTGTTGGGAGTCTGAAACTTCAATGGCAATGTTCCAAACACACAATCTTGCCATAAAGCTACTATAGAGAATCACTTACCGATGCAAATATCAGGGGAGTTCTATTTAATTCATTTTTAATTCCCGTATTTAATGTTTTATCTATACAACAAGGACGTTGTATTATTCATAAGTAGGGGATTGGAATGAGAAATTGTTTACTTGGTCCTATTTTTTCCCACTAAAATGCTTAAATTATGCTCAAATTTAAAATTTTTTTCAAGTATTTTGTGAAATTTATCTTGATACATAACCCGCACACAATAACCTTGTTAGATTATTGTGAGGATTTAATCCTTTTAATTTCCAAATGTTTACCCAAATTCATAAAAATATGAGTGTGCCGATGATTGTTTGTAGACTTTAAAACTTGGTTGTATATCACTCGAGACCACAGTGCGAGTATTTATGGATTTAATTAGAGTATCTTGTTTATATCGGTAAATTTTAGGATTACACCAAATTGTCTTTTCACCATTTTGTTTATTAACTAACTACATTGGTAGTTAACTACTAGTTTAAACCCTTTTCACTCTCATCTTTAGAGTGATGATCCCTTGGAAACAACCCGTATAGCCAAATTTTCTTTAGAATTACTACAACTATTTATTTTGTTACCCCCTTACACCTTAACTACCATGTTAGATTATGTTTTAATTTACTGTTGCTAGTTGCTTTAATATTTCTCGAGTCTGGTGTATTTCCTTCTTTGGTGCGGTTGGAAATTTGCACATTGCAAATGGGAATGTATATTAGTAGTCAAAACTCATGTGATTTTACTACCGTCACAATTAATGGTGAATCCGAAGAACAAAGAACTATTGAAGGAATTATCCAGAATTATTATGATCGTGAGGATGGTGAAACTATACTGAGATTTGAAGCATAGTTGGTAAAAAAAGAGAAAAATTGCAACAAAAAAAGGAAAGTTTGAAGATAATCGTTTCACAGTTACCGAAGGAATTACACGAATGATCCATTATTCGTTGATACAAATCGACGATTGTAACCACCAATAATATAAAATTGGGGGGGTATTTGGTATAAAGGGGAAGATAAAGATTGATCGCCACTTACCTTGTAGGAGTATGTAAAATTTTGGGCGATGGGATGGGGGGGGGAATAATTTTGGGGGGGAAAAAAAAGGGAGGGTTGGGGGGGGGGAACGTATAAACGGGGAACGCCAACTTAGGTTGTTGTTTTTGATCTCTGTATGACATTGTAAATGTCGTTTGTTGTCTTTGTCATTGGTACCCGTTAGGAAAAAGTGTCTAGCAACTTGTACTTATGACTTAATCTATTTGTTTCTTGATTTTTATTTAACAACAATTTACTTCCCTCTCACCTGATGATTAGCCGCTGGTTTTACGCAAACGTGGATGTGATCGAGCGTGCATGTCTATTTTGTCATTACGGCCATGTATGCATGTCTCGTACCTCGTTGGTTTACTACTTTTGGTGAAAGATAGAAGGTTCCTACCCTATATCATTCTTCATCCTAACCGTTGGTTAAATTCGAATGGGGATGTGATCAAACACACATGTCTATTATGTTGTTACGGCTATGTATGTGTGCTTTAGCTGCCCTATTGGAGTGGTACTTCTGGTGAAAGATAGTAGAATGATCAACCATACGCCTTTCCATACAAAAACCCATATTTACCTTTATAAACTTGTTACTCCTTGGCTTTAGTGGTGGAGATGTGTATCCTTGCCAAGCTTATGATAGAATACTCGTCATGACCCGATCTCAATTGAGTGAAGTGAGTTACATGTTACCACCATAGATTAGTTGAGTGATTTGAGTGTTTTCATCTTCCTAATTTTGTGAGGTGTTTGGGTTGTGTTACTTGTATAGATCAATAAATGACTTTAACAGAAAATATCCTTGGGATACATGTTTATAAACTTCTAAAGGCTCTGGAGGCCAAGTTGGGATCAAGTGGGGGGGGGGGGGGGGGGTATTGATGTCATCGATTAACATCTTTTTTTTATTATAAAGAATTGTTACTTAATCATTTGTATTTGAGAATTTCAGTAATTATGGAGTACTTTGTAAAACTTAACTAAAAGGCACGCATTTTGGAGCATAAATGAAGAGTTCGAGAAAGTATACTGATCTAAAAAAAATACGCTGTATTATTCTAGACCTATATGATGTATCAAAGACTTTGACGAATCAAAAGACCATTGCCTGACTTTGAAGAATACACAGTATCCACATCAGTATATACGTCGTATATTATACTTTGGTCAAATATCAAGAAAAACACACTTTCAGACAATACTCCATACCCAAGATATACAAAACACCGTACCGGAGTAGCCCAATATGTCGTACCCAAGATGTACAAAACACCATATCGGAGTAGCCCAATACGCCGTACCCAATAAGTCCGATACACCGTATCGAGGAGGTCCGATACACCATATCCAGGAGGTCCGATACGCCGTATCCATATCAACTCAAGAAAATTCTAGAATATTGTATTCTTGGAGCCCACGCCAAGTCATCCAATACGCCGTATTGAGCTTATTAATATGCCATATCGAACTGACTTCCAGACCACTATATATAGTCGACCCTAAACTCAGTTTTAGGCATGCAAGAGAATCCCTAAACCACCAAGTCGACCAAGAGACAAATAAAGGAGCCTAGAAGTTCAGAAAAGGGCCTCAAGATCATAGGAAAACTCTTGTAATCTTCGCATAACCGAATACGAGTTCGATTAAGGTTTCTTTATTTTAATAGTTCATATATCAAACCGTGTGTATTTTTACAATGACTATCGGTTGATACCTTTAAGTATCAGCCATGTTTATAAAGATCTAATGTTTGGTTTGTTTATCTTGATTGCTTAATTTATCGTTGATTGTTGTTTATGTTTATTAATTTATATTCGTTTATGTGCTTAAGTATGTGACCTATCATTCAACTGGGTCTAGTCCTACATATTTAATGCATTACAACTTCGGTGTTGTTTAGGCGTAGGCTAAGAGTCTGGGATAGCTCTCCATATTGCAATTTATATATCTAGAATCATAAGATCACAAATATTGACCTATCCTTGCCCTTTGATTGTGAGCTTAGTTGAGCCATAAGGTGACCTTGGTACCAACGAGTACGTTTTAATCAAGTGGTAAGGACTCAGACAGTGGACTACTAGTATATAATGAGCTGTTAAGCAGTAAGTGAGTTAAGTCTTAATGAGCTAGGGTTTAGTAAGAGCACCATTATTAATCTCCTCAGAGAGATTATAATAAAAAAAATGCTTACTTTATGCAGATGCATCTAATTGTGACAGAATTAGCGTGTTTAGGTCTTAGGTTGAAGTCCCGCCTAAGTCTAAGAATGATATGCCCTTCGAGATAAGTGAATCATTGCACTAATAAACAAACTAACATTTTATCGGATTATTCATGGTTGATATGTTTTCCTTACATTAGCTCTTGACCGTTCCTCTATCGTTTGTTTATCTTCTTGTGTGTGTTTATTGCTTTACTTGTCATCAAAACCTTAGGTTAGATACACAAAACTGTGCCAGTCTCTCAGGCTGAAATCCTCCTTTTACATTAGTTTTAGGTTTAACTTAGATAACTAAAATACTAATAGAATTAGGAATTAACGCTCCCGCTCTTAGTGATCGACACCCTACTTACCACAAAACTACTACCGATCAGGTACACTACCCGTTAGAGTGTTGTTTTTGGTTTAGTCGGCAAAATATAAATTTAAAACTTGAATCAATATAATATACACCTACACAACGACACATCAGGTCATTATAAGAAGAATCTAGAAGAGAATCCAAGGAGGAATTAATGAATGAGGCAAATGTGCAGCGTACAATTCTTATTATGTGGCGTACTTCATAACGAAGTAAATGCAAATTAATTATACACCAAGTGCGGTGCACAATTTCTCAAGTGCGGCGCACTTCACCTGCAGTTACTTAAAAATCATTATGCAGACAATTATTGTGCAACCTTTGGCTTGCCACTTCCTACAACTAAAGTCTCATCCTCCAACTATAAATAGATGACAAAATTACCTCTCAAATCATCCAATTCAGCACTTCTTAATTACACTACACTTTATCTTATAGTTAGGAATTAGTTCTAGTGGAATCGTTGAAGAATCACCTTGTTCTTTATCATATTCCAGGTTATAATCAAAAGAGGATACTATTTGATCTCAAAAGATTGTGCTAAGGAGTTGTTATAGTTTGGAGTTGAATTTCTGGGTTGTTAGAATCATTGTTCGAAGGAAAACTCTTGAGAATCAATATAATTTGCTATTGGAATCGGTATAAACATGTTTCTCTCCTTGAATGTTATGTTTTCTGAATCTAACATGCTTATTATGTGTTTTACGTCCATGAATATAGAGGAGTTTATTCATGTTTATTTGGGATTTATGAAGTAACATGGATTAATTTGAGATGACCAATGACATTTGGTTAAGTGATAAATATGAACTTGATATTTAGATATTTGGATTATCGATCATCATTTGATCACTCACTTAGTTCGGGAATAGGTCAAAAAGCTCCGACATT
>BQNB010093926.1:9354-26245 GCA_026074375.1 Tanacetum coccineum
AGTTTACGATAATTAACACTTTTATAAAATAAATTTTATAAAAAGTTACTATTCATGACAGAAACATTTATTTTTTTAAACCTCATAAATAGATAGAACTTTCAATTACGAGAACGTGCTGGAAAGAATTACTAAAAACGGGGCTAAAACGAATAAAATACGACGTTTACGATAATTAAAGTTTATAAAAGTAATTTTATAAACTCTGAATAGTGAAAAGTACTGTTCATCAGCAGACCCCACTTTATAAAAATGTGATAATTTTAATAACGAAGACATGGTCGAAGGAATCGCTAAAATCGGGATTAAAACGAATAAGTTGTTGCATTTACGGGTTTTACGACAATTAAATTTACAAAAGTAAATTTATAAAATGTCACGAACAGTAAAAGTACTGTTCATCAGAAGGTTATAAAATATAAAAATGTAATATTTTTATATATCATCTTAATACGAAGACGTGGACGTAAGAAACGCGAGAAACGGGTTTAAAACGGGAAAGTTATGCTAGTTTTTCTAAAACAATAATTATAAACGTTTTTACTTTATAACAACGATTTATAAATTACAAATAGATGGTGATGAGCTATATAGGATTGTTGTTGATACAAAATTTGGACAATCCCTGATTAGGTCCGTATTAGGTGTAATACGGATCTGTTAGGCTTCGGTTCCTGTATCAATTAAGTCTTGATGTATGAGACCTGCGCACTAAGAAAACAAAGCACCGTTAGGCTTACCGTGGGATTGTCTCCCACGATTATCCTCCGGCGTGAGAGTGAGTAATCGGTTTAGGTTTTGGTAGAAAGTTAGGGTTATGAGGGCGTACCTTAGATGAGAGCCGAGGTGCTCTTTATATACTCACCAAACCCTAATGGGCTTTGTCCCATTAATTAGGTTAGTATCCGAGAGGTCTCACCATTTATTTAGTAACTAGCGGGCCCACCTCATGATTATGACTCGTTCGTAACGGGTGTTCTAGATAGCTGCGCACGTGTGCGCTAGTTGGGCCTCATGGGCCTAAATCCTCGTCGTGATAGCCCATATGTCATGGGCTTCCCCATAGGCAGTACCATTTGGGCCTTGGAAGCCCGTATTGATGTCGCTATGGCCCATTCATTATGGGCCTGGGTATAAGTACTATTCGTGGGTCGGGTTCATGACCCGAGGTTGGACTATACGTCATCATGTCCCCCCAGTCTAGTATGCGCTTGGTAAGACCGCGGATGCTAGACTACAAATAGTCGCGGTAAATATCCCTGGATGCGTATTGTGGAAGAAACAAGAAATTGTCCCGCCCAAAACAATGAATCTGGTCAACTTGAGTCGCAAAAATGCCTCTTCGTAATTCGTGAGAAGGTAGCTAGAACATAGCTTATACGTTTCACCCCTACCACACGATTAGGACAAGTGGGGGACACGTGTTCCTCATCCGGCGTCGTGTCAGTAACAACTTGCCCTATATAAGGGTTCGCCTCCATTTCACTGTTATTGCCACAGTAAAAAAAAATCTCTTCCACCACCATTGATAAAGCTTCCATTAATCATCAAAAATCAGACACAGGTAATACGCGCGTGCGCATCCAAACCCTTGCTTCGCAAATCATGGTGTTGCAACTTACTGATTTTACATCAGAAATAACAGATGAGGAACTTCGTGAGTTCACATCTGAGTATTACATCCCATTCGCATTGCACCCGGTAGTGCCGGCTGCGAGTGCGAGTATAGCGGATTTCCCAGAGGGGAAGGTTGGGGTATACACACGGTTCTTTGAGTTTGCCAATCAACGTGTACCCCTTTCGTTGTTTATGTGCAACGTCCTGAATTATTATCGTCTTCATATTTCCCAATTGCACTGCATAGGCGCGGCAAAAATAACCAATTTCGAGGTTAATTGCCGCCTATTGGCAATTAATCCCACGGTCCATTTGTTCCGCGCCTTCTATCACACCTCTTGGTCAAACGGATGGGTATCGTTTTCCAAGCGCGCCGGGCGTTTGCAGTGCTATACCGAAAAATTAGATGCGCTAAGGCGTTGGAGGGAGATGTTCTTCTGGGTAGATGATGCGTTGGTTCCCTGGGACTTCGCATTCTATACTCAGGGGTCATTGCCGAGGGATGAGCGTCCACCCCCCGGGTCGTATAGTATGGAGGATGCGGAACTTATAAATGAGAACCGTATCCCTATCAACGCATACTCGGAAGCCTTTCTATGCCACATGGGCATTAGTCGTAATTATTTCCAAAGCCCCGAGGAAGTGCCGACGTTTATAGGCGATGACGGCCAGGGTGGGTGCTTGTCCTTCCTTCTCCCTCGTACTTTTGTGAAGAAGTCTACAAAGCCACAACATAAAAATTAGACTGGATCAACCTAAAGGCGCCAATATCCTCATGTATCTAGCAGAAGCCACTATCGTTGGTTACCAAATTTCATAGGTCGTCATGTCATACCCTTTAATCACTTCTATCAATAACGGACCTTGAGTACTTCGTGGTGGGTGAGTAAGCCAGAAGAGACTCCACTTCAGTTACGAAGACCAAGCTTTGCCAAGATTACGGGCATATTAATGGATAGATGAATTAGTGCCCAACTCAAATGTGGAGTCATGTTTGGTCAACTATGACAAATTCGCACTCTGGGGACAATATCCTTTGGCGCAAAAGTCGAAGAACAATTCTATGCATTTGCTATCACTAGGGAATCAGCTTTATGACATCTACTAAAGAGAAGAATTATGATTGTCACGAAGGTGGAAATAGTCGCAATGACAAAACTACAGCATCTTTGACTGGATCACTATACGTAGGGATGCCGACATTTCTTTACAACGTTCAATGAGGTGATTTTCCAAGACTTCGTGTCCAAAGACATTGAAGACATGCCTACTTTTTCTTTCGTACAAGGAATAATTGACCAAATCTTCAACGTTGTAGGTAGTATTGCATTTAATGGTTCTCCGTAAGAATGTTCACAAGAAGTGTTGTCTATCCAAAGGCGTGTGGGAAGGACTTCAATTGGGTGTTGAAAGCTATCAAAAGAAACTCAACCTCACAAAGCCTGACACGTACAGATCTAATTTGAGAAGAAGAGACGCTTACACACCATACTCCGATCCTAGAGGATTCATCTATGAGAACAAAGACAAGAAGAACAGATTGATGCGCATTGATGAACTACACAAGTTTAGAGATGGCACTCTCGATGATGTTCGGACTGCTCTGAATGATTGCCTCAAGGGAATCAGAATGGAGTATCTGCCTCAGACTTTTTGGAGCCAACATGACAAAGTAAATGCAAGAGCTATGATTCAGGCAATTGACAAAAGATTAAAGACAAGGAGGATCATGCCGAGTTTGGAGAGATTTGTTGGTGGAAGACCATACGGGGGTGACTTACAGCTACTTCAAAGGACCATATGATTTATCATATGTTGTTCTCATCTTATAAGGTCAATCCTCGTAAATCATTTTATCTTGTGAATATGTTAATAACTAGTGTAGATTTTTT
This sequence comes from Tanacetum coccineum, assembly GCA_026074375.1. NCBI lineage: Eukaryota > Viridiplantae > Streptophyta > Magnoliopsida > Asterales > Asteraceae > Tanacetum > Tanacetum coccineum. The sequence goes on from BQNB010093926.1 coordinate 12,864, forward strand.
GGTGAAAAATAAGATGTGCTCGAGTACAAATTTTTCAAGAATTTCTTAGTAAATTCAAAATCTTTCAAATAATTGTACCCGGCCCATTTAGGATCCAACTAAATGGATAATGATCTGCCCCATGAACTAAATTAGATAGATCATGATCCAAATCGACCCATTTAAATTGTAGTTGAACATTTTACAGCTTTAAACTTGATCTCAAGAAGTTCCTCGGCCCACAAATTAACACAATATTTAGGGTAACCACAGATTAGCACAATTTAAACCGGAACATGTACGCAATCAGCAATCAAATTTTTTTCTACAATCGACAACTAGGTAATAGCATTCATTTGTGCTTCGTTGTCCCGTTTACTACTACTAGTTACCTACGTCAAGTTTTTCTCATTACCCATAACACAAAACCTTGAAACTTTATACCTTTACATAGAAGAAGCTTTAGGGTATGTTTGGCACTAGTAGGAGCTGGAGCGGATCGCTGTAGCGGGTTGCTGGAGCTGGTTGCTGGAGCATGTTGCTGAAGCTTATTTTTACATGCTAGTTTAACTAGCATTCCATTTAGTAGCTTATTTTTTTACATGCTCCTTCAAGCTGTGTCAGCCAAACGAGACTTATTTTTAATGGTAGCTTATTTTTCTAAAAAAAATAAGTTCATGCTATGATAAGCTCTGATAAGTTCGCGCGCCAAACATAGCCTTAATATTCTAGTATGAATAGATATTCTTCATTGTCCACTTTACTACTAGAAATGCCGTTTAAAACATAGTATTAATTTAGTTACCATCAGTATTCAGTAATATGTTTCGCAAAAAAATATTAACAAGCTGACCATTAAAAAGACACTAATATTTAAAAATAACAAACGCTAATAATTATTAAAAAATGGTTTTCTTTTTATGTAATGTCAATATTATAATGGGTCTAGCCAAGCAGGTGATGGGCCGACCCAAGTAACGATCCACCTAAATAAATAGACCCATTGGGTCTCCAATGGTGTCGTTGGATCATGTTTTTTGACACGTTGAATCATGTAAATGGAGTAGGTTAGATTGGATCTAGATCAAGATCCGACCCCCTGACAGGCCTACATGAACTCGAACCTACAACTAAACTTCTTTTCCTTTGCAGCTATGAAAGGTGTGGAAAACGTTTGTTGATGCCGGGGTACTAAGAAAGAATTTTCACTTTTGTGTGTCTTATCAAAACTGTGGAAAGGTAAATTTTTATATGGGTTTTGCTAACCAATGCCCACTCGGCTTAGTGTGTAATTAATATACACAAACTTTCCGAATTAACATAAAAATGCATTAAATACACATTAAATAAACCTATAAATTGCTATATTTGAACATGATTTTGACTTGAATGAACTCGAATTTAATGTATTTTTATGTTAATTAGGAAAGTTGGTGTATATTAATTGCACACTAACCTCTGCCCAGTTGGCATTGGTTAGTAAAACCCTATTGAAAGAATCAGATAATGGAATATAATAAAATCCCTATAATACCCTTATACACTTTAATATTTATTTTGATTTTGTTTTTAATAAAAAGGACACTTAATAAATAAATAACGCCAAAGAACCCGACGTGATGAACCAAGTAATTAACGGATGAAATTACCTTTTGAACAACTTTCTAAGATGAAGAAAGATTGAATCTTGATGAATAAACTCATTGTTACAAGATTCTGGTTATTTTTGTTTTGATTTTACGTTTCTGATTTTATGCAGGCTATTTAAAGATGGTGGTGGAGGTTCTTGATTCCAGCTGACTCACAAGATCCATAGCCACATGCTCATACCCGATAGACAAAACATAAGGAACTTTACTCATGAAAGGCTCAAATACAATATTTCAAGACTTCTTTCTGCTACTCTATAAGACGTGTCTTTCTCGAAGATGATGAAGTATCATAGTTAACGAATCTCTAGAAAGAAGTAGCATTAAAAGTTTTTTTTCCACACATCCCATTCAAGAAAGGAATGAAGCAAAGTTCGTAGGTTCAGAAAATCACAAATCCACCAGATGGCAAAGTTTCAAGAGATGGCAAAGAGATTGTAGGCTTGGATGAGATCTCAGGGCTCAATATCACAATGTCAAATACAATGTTTCAAAGGAACAGGAGTTCACAATCCAGAAATCACATGATCACTACAACATAACGCCACAGGAGAATGTCAAAAGGACAGCTTAAAGACTATAGACAAAGCATTGTATGCTAGGGCCTTTAAAAGTTTTGTAAAATGGAGTGACCTCCCTATAGGGGGAGATTGATGGAAACACAAAAAATCGGCACCTTCCAAGTTTGTAATAAGTTCTTAGCTCGTAGTTAGTGTAATGAATTAATTAGAAATCCAGTGCCGACCCAAGGCCCCATTGGAAGCCCATCATAGCTATGGGCCGACCATCATGTAAAAGTATATAAGCCCTCACCTAGCCTTAGAGAGGGTTGTTGTTCATTATCCATATTTCCATATAGTAAAGAACATCAATCCATCATCACTCTCTCTCTCATCTCTCTAAAACATTCACAACTCGCATCTCTCCTCTTGTTCTTGGGTAGATCATTAGATTACAAGTTTCATGCAAAAAGTAAATTAATAGTGTGACCATATGCTGTTATAAAGAGAAGAAAAATGTGTTTTTGTGTGACTATTGATCATCCACCCCCCAATGGGCCACATGAATTTTATGTTTGTGTGGCCATTTGTAATATTTAGTCACACAAATCATGTTTTTTTAGTATTTAGTCACATACAATTAAGCATAAATTGGCCAAAAGTGTTAATAAGTGTGACCATTAGACTGCTGTATTAAAGTAAAGAAATGTGTAATTTAGTGTGACTATTTGATCATCCATGGCCACCTGAATTTATTATGTTGGATGGCCTTTTGAATAATTTAGGTCACACAAAGCATGTTTGTTTTTGGGTTTTGTCACATACAATTAGCAAAAAGTGGCCTAAAGTGTTAATCAAGTGCGACCAAATATGCTGTTTAAAAGTGAAGAAAGTGTATTTTGTGTGACTATTGATTATCCAATGGCCACATGAATTTTATGTTAGTTGTGCCTTTTACAATCACTTAGTCACAACAAATTCATATTTGGTTTTGGATATTTAGGCAGTCCACATACAATAAGCATAAAGGGCCAAAAGTGTTAATAAGTGAGACCATATCATGTTTTAAAGTGAAGAAATGTGTAATTTTGTGTGAGACTATTGTACAACCAATGGCCACATCAATTTTATGTTTGTGTGGACTATTGTAATATTTAGAGAGTCACGACAATAGCAAAGTTTTTTTTAGTCATTTTTAGTCCACAATACAATTAAGCATAAAGTGGCCAAAAGTGTTAATAAGTATGATCATATGCTGTTTTAAAAGTGAAGAAAAATGTCTTTTGTGTGACTATTGATTATCAAATGGCCACATGAAAATTTATGTTAGTGTGGCCTTCTTGTAATAATTTATGTCTCAAAAAGCATGTTTGTTTGCGTATGACAAAAATTTATATTAGTCACAAACAATTAAACCATAAATGGCCAAAAGAAGTTAATAAGAGTGACCATATGCCGTTTTAAAAAAACAGTGAAGAAATGTGTAGTATTTTTTTTTTTATTTTTTTTTTTATGTGACTGAACTGTTCAACTAATGGCGCACATGAATATATGTTTGGTGTGGCTTTTAGTTAATATTTAGTCACAAAAGCGTTTTTTGGGTATTTAGTCACATACAATTAACATAAAGTGTGACCAAAAGTGGTTTAATAAGTTGTGGCCAATATTGCTGTTTAAAGTGAAAAATATGTATGTTTGTGTGACTATTGATTATCCAATGCTCCCATTAGTTTAATATTATGTTTGTGTGGGGCATTTTGTAAATATTTAGTCACAAAAACAAAATAAAACAGTACATACATTTTCACAAAGCATGGTTTTATGTTTGGGTATTTAGATCACATACAATTAAGCATCAAAGTGCCAAAAATAATTAAAAAGTGTGACCATAAGCTGTATAAAGTGAAAGAAATGTGTTTTTTTTTTTTTTGTGTGACTATTGTTCATATTCAAATGGCCAACATCAATTTTATGTTTGTATGGCCTTTTGTAATATTAAGTTCACAACAAAGCATGTTTTATTGGGTATTTAGTAGTCCCAATATAATTAAGATAAAAACTGGCCAAAGTGTTATACGTGGACCATAATATGTGTTTAAAGTGAAAAAAAAGTGTATTTTTGTATGACTATTGATTATCCATTAGGCCACAAATTTTATGTTTTGCGGTGGCATTTTGTAATATTTTAAGTCTCACAAAGCACTTTTTTTTTTTGTTTTTTGGGTTTTTAGTACATACAATAAGCAATGAAGGGCCCAAAGTATTTAAAAAGTTTTCTCATATGTCTGTTTTAAAAAAAACAAGAAACAAAGTGAAGAAAATGTGTATATTTGTATGACTAATTGATTATCCAATGGCCACATGAATTTTTATGTATGAGTGAGGCCTTTTTGTAATAATTAGCTCACACAAACATTTTTAGGGGTATTTAGTCACATAACAATTAAAGGCATAAAGTGGCCAAAGTGTTAAAAAAGTGATGCCATATAGCTGTTTTAAAAAAAAAATAAAAAAAAAAATAAAAAAGAAGTGGAAAGAAATATGTATATTTGTGTGCGACTATATGGATCATGGATACCAAATTGGCCCACATGAATTTTATGTTTGTGTAGCCTTTTGTAATATTTGTCGACAACAAAGCAATGTTTGTTTTTGGTATATAGACGCGAGTACCAATTAAGCATAAAGTGGCCAAAGTATTAATAATGTGACCATGATGCTGTTTAAAGTAAGAAAAGTGTATTTTGGTGTACTATTTTCATGCACCAATGCCCACACAATTTTAATGTTTGTGAGGTGGCATTTGTAATATTTAGTCACAAAAAGAATTAAGCAAACAGTGACCAAAAGTTTTAATAAGTGTTACCATATGCATCTTTTAGTCACATTTAAGAAATCAATATATATCAAAACAAATTCAAATACAATAAAACTGGAATGTATATAACTGAACCAAATATAAAATTGTAATGTCGTACATAATAAAATTCTCAATAATTTAAGGACTTCTGAAGACTCTTCTTCTTAGCTTGCCTTTGCATTGCATCACTAGAGACGTAAACGTTTTTGCGCTTCGTTTGTATTTTAGGTGCTTTGTTCTCAACATTCATTTGTATGGTACTTGGAGGTGTTGCCTGTAGGAAACAAAATCCGCATGTATCAAACACTGAATTAAATATGAAGAATTATATATATGTAGGTTGATAAAACACAGGTATGTACCTTTAGATCGAAAACAACTTGATCCTTTGGCCATGTAAAAAAACCACCTACTGCATCCTTTACTCTTTTGAAACCGTTATTTCCTACATCCGGTATGCATGATGCATCCACTAAAGATTTATCAAATGACAAACTTTTTGTATGCAATCACTTTGGGAGTCTTTATGTTATAAGCATTTAATTTCCATCAGTCTTGTAAACGTACCCAAAGACAATAATAGTTTAATATCTTAAGTGCCACAGTTTTGCACTTAATTGCCTATAGAAAAAGATTTGTATGCATAGTTGTAATACATAAATTATTTAAACAAAAGAATCTTATTGAACATTTGAAATACATACTTTGATGGTAGTAAGCAAGTAGTGGAGACCAGCATTTACCGTGATTGGGAATCTTGACGTGAAGAATCCTTTTGTATTTATCTAGTCATTTTTTTAGATCTGACAGATTTAACAGTTTCACAGGGGGATGCTTTATTACTTACCCTTGTTTCTATTTCCTTTTCCAAAGTTGCGAGTCCATTAGACTTTTGAATACTCGCGATGTCCATTCTCACATCCAACAACAGTTGTTCCGCCCTCCTCATCAGCGCTGCTATTTATAGGATTAATGTCCACCGGAGACACCTACAATATAAATTAAGAAATCATAGACCCCTAAAAATCATTACAGGATAAGGTGGCCTGCTATCATATGTTGGATTTAAAATCTTCTTGATACTTGTTTTGGATTACTGTTGCTCATAGTTTTGAATATTAATGCTGCTTGTAAAATTTAATGCCGCTAGTGAACTTCAAAGAAACATTATGCCAAGTGATTACTATACTACATGCTAGACAAAAGTTTAGTATTGCTAGTGAATATATTTTAGGACTCGCTCAATGGTAAGTACTGCTCAGCAAGAATATAAATGCTAGCTGAAGAAGTTGATACTGCAAGTATAATGATACTATTTGTTAGTTAGTATTGCAAGTGTTTATAAGTAAGGTGTATGTTAGTGTTTTAATTAGAAAATGAAATTGTTAACATTAAAAAGTGTCTTACATTTAGTGGTGTCAATCGAGTTGACATTGACTGAAACTGCCCCCCTTGTGCAGCCAACTGATTCTTCAGTTTAGTAACCATTCCCTGTTTGACATCTGTTTGGACAAATATCTGAATTAAATAGTTCTTTTTCTTGACAAGTCGCGTCTCTCATTATCAAGTGACTTTAAAGTAACAAAATTCTTTCAATCAGATGCTTGTCTTACTCTCGAGAAGATCAAAAAACCAATCTTGTATGTAACTCCACTCCCACCCTCTTGCATAACCTCCCCTTTTCCTTACCTAATACAAATTGTTCCAGTGTCATCAGTGCAAATGATCAGCCTTCAAGGTTCCTTCTTTGATCTTGTCCTCAGTTTCTTTCTGCGTACACAATATGGGAAATAGGTTATTATACGAAAGATTAAAAAAAGACAGGTTTTGAGATAAAAACATATCTTTTTAATCTATATAAAGACCGGTTGGATGTTGTTATAAAGACATGTTTCGGGAGAACAAGTATGGAGACCAATTGTTAAGGAGACTATTTTTTAAGGAGAGAACCGGTGTTGATTCTTCTTATAGAGACTGGTTGCATAACCGGTTTTCATGTGTTTTGATCATGGAGATACCCCCCTTTGGAGAGTGGTTCCAAAACCACTCATTATGGGCTATTTTGACCAGTTTCTATGGCTTTTTTTGTAGTAGTGTATCCACCTCGTCCCATTGTATGCTGATAAATAGACTTGGAACTCGCCATTTTAGCTGCAGCTGATTTCACCTTGCAACACAAAAACATAAGGCGTCTAGATGTAGTAATGCTGCTAGTATAGAACTAATATATATGGAAACACAAAATTATGAAAGATATATGGACTTCAATAAAAATGACTAATTTAAACATTGTATTCCTCGGTGGCCGTGTACTTTACAAAATTGACCCATTCTTCGGCTTGTAAAATTACACTATACTTCGCCGGGACTTCATTTAGTTTTGAAAGTGTATTTTAGTTGGGCAATATGTATGTTTGTCTCAATTTCCTTCTGAAATTCCTTAGAAGTTGACCAAGACGATTCATTACCAGCTTTCTGACTGTCAAGTCAACATCAAAATATCGCTGCAAAGATTAACACAATGTTGTTAATTAGTTGCACATAATGTAAATGCAGAGATAAACTTATGTAGTACTGGGTTAAAAAATAGTATATGTGTACCGTGATTTCATCCCATAGTTTATCTCTTGCTTCTGAATCCACCTTCTTCCAGGATAGAATCTTCAAACCTATATGCTCACGAACCATATCTCCTAAAAAACTCGAAAACAATGCTCTGTGTTTTCCTGATATCCTATTCAACGCATCGAAGGTTACACTGAGCTTTATTCCATCGGGTTTTCCATATTCCCTACGAAACTTATATAACCTGGTTATGCCCCTCTTAACTACATTCCCATTTGAATGGTTGTTTTCATCCTCCTCATCCCCCTCATCAAAATACTCCTCTGATCGATATCCTAAATCGTCATTTTCATTATCATTATCATAATTAACCAAATGATCCTGATCATCAATGGCTTGAGTTTCCATGATTCTTCAGCAGCAATGTGTAAAAGAAAATAAGTAAAATTGGTAATTAATGGTGTAAAAAGAGATTTTGTTGTTCTGTTTTGGGTGCAGCCCTAATTATTGGAGATAAAATAGGGTTTGTGATGAAATCAGGAAGCCAAAACGCCCAGATTAACTTCCTAGGTGATTTTAAAAATTTTGACTAAAAATTTGGCTCGAAAGTGATAAGTAACAATTTTAAATTTTTTGAAAATTCACACTTTTTCACAAAAATAAACCCTCCCCTAATTAAACACAATATCTTCTAATACAAAATTTAAAAAATATAAATTTAAATTAAAAATTTAGAAAAATTTAGAAAATTTAGAAATAAAAAATGTTTAAAAAAGCTACAAAATTTAAATTAAAACTTCCATAAATAAATTTAATAAAAAAATAACAATCAAAATTTAAAAAAAAATCAACCCGGTGATTCCAATTTCGTTAAGTAATTTTTTTTAACAATTATACGTTTCACGCAGACACTATAAACCACTACAACCCAATGCATATGACCTAGGGGTGTTCAAACTAAACCCTCACGATTGTTGTAATACTTTTATTGTATAACGACTTTTTAGCTCCTAATGTGAACGTTTGTAAAAATCTATGTGTGAAAATTGATTAATGTGATCGTAATCTATAAACGGCGAGTAATATTTTTTGTTAATAAGTTATATATGAATATTTGAATGCAATTATTGTAACGGAATACTTACGTTTTATATGACTTTTAAATTCAATGTCATTTAATTTTACTAGAAAGACATTTTATGTACATTGTTTATACGGTTAAACTCGATTGAACGACAAAAACGGTTAACCGTGACCCGAACCGCCGGTAACCGCTCACTTCGGGTGCCCGCACATCCGATTACCCGCGTAGTACGGTTCGATTTCGGATAGTAAAATTAATTACCCACTGTCGATCACCAGTCATGTATTGGTCAATAACATGACACTATAAGCCATTACAACCCAATGAATGTGACTCATAACCTATGTTATTTACCCATTGTCACCAGTCATGGATGTGTCGTAACATGACACTATAAGCAACTACAACCCAATGCATATGACCCATATGATGTTAAATATCCATTAATGAATGTAACCAGTGATAACCAATGCACATGACCCATGACCCATATGAATTAGCCATTATCACCGGTCATGCATGGGTTCCGTTACACTATAAGCCACTACAACCCAACGCACATGACCTATGACCCATGTTAATTACCCATTGTCGATCACCAGTTATGTATTGGTTGATAACATGACACTATAAGCCACTACAAGCTAATGCATGTGGCCCATAACCCATGTTAATTACCCATTGTCACCAGTCATGGATGTGTCATAACATGACACTATAAGCCACTACAACCCAATGCACGTGACCCATAACCCATGTTAATTACCCATTGTCACCAGTCGTCATGGATATGTCGTAACATGACACTATAAGCAACTATAACCCAATGCACATGACCCATGACCCATGTGAATTAGCCATTATCACCGGCATGCATGGGTTTCATTGCACTATAAGCCACTACAACCTTACGCCGCCTGACACTACAAGAATCAAGGCTTTTAACCACAAGAAATATTTAGCCACTACCAACGTCGTGGCTAAAAGCCCACTAAACGACAAAATAGCCAAAAATGGCAATCCGATTACTCACCGATTAATCCCGCCTAGAACGATTACAAGCTATAGGGAGGTCGACTGTCCGGCTATCGATTCGCGATTTTTTCAACCTTAGCAACTATTTCTTTAAATTTTTTGTAAACAAGTAACAAAACTTTTATTCACCACTATTATCGTGGCTTAACGTATTTTCCTGATTAATACCGTCAAAAAAGATTACATGCTACAAGGATTTCGATCGTTCGACTATCGATTCGTGATTTTTCAACCTTTGCTACTAGTTCGTTAAATTTTTTGTAAACATGTAACAAGAATTTTATTCATGACTATTATCGTGGCTAAAGGTATTTTCCCTCCAATATTTTTGTGAAATATTTCGTAAAATTCGTAAAATACTTTTAGTCACGTGACTAAATGTATTCCCCTAAAAAATTTAATGAATCTCATTCCAAATTAATCACACAAACTACTCCTCCTGTCACCGCCACAACTCCCTCTCATCTCACCACAAATCCGTCACCACCACAGCTCTCATCACGTCACTCTCTGGTCGCTGTCACTCTCCCGTAATATACCTACCACTCCCGTCAAACAGTAAATGTTCTTAATCATTCAAACACTCTCAAAATAACAAACCCTATCTCAATTTCATCAATCTTTTTTCGAACCTTAACAACAATGGTGGCTTTGAAATTTGTTGATTATCATAATATGGTAGCATACTTGGAATAGCCAACTGATAGTGATGATTTCACATAGATAGTAGATTTCTTGAATGCAAACCCCATAAGGTATGCTTTGACTATTAATCCTACTATCTATGTTTCATGCATTGAGCAGTTTTGGTCTACTGCTAAGGCCCAAACAATCAATGAAGAAACACAGATTCATGCCTTGGTAGATGGCAAGAAAATAGTCATAACTGAATCATCTGTGAGGAGAGACCTTCAATTTGCAGATGAGGATGGTACTGACTGTCTTCCAACAACTACTATTTTTGAAAACTTGAAGTTGATGGGGTATGAGAATCTTTCTGATAAACTTACATTTTTCAAATCTTACTTCTCCCATCAATGGAAATTTCTTGTTCATACCATTTTGCAGTGCTTAAGTCCAAAGAAAACTGCTTGGAATGAGTTCAGTAGCAATATAGCTTCTGCTATTATTTGTTTGGCTACTAACCAAAAGTTTAATTTTTCTAAAATGGTTTTTGATGGTATGACTAGAAACTTGGATAGTCTTTCTGCTAAATTTTTAATGTATCTAAGGTTTTTGCAAGTGTTTTTGGACAAACAACTTGATAAGGTGCCCTCTCATAATCCTGTTTACAATGCACCTTGTCATACTAAAAAGGTTTTTGCTAATATGAAAAGAATTGGAAAAGATTTTTCAGGAAAAGTAACACCTTTGTTTGACACTATGCTGATACAACATCAATCAGAAGTGGGTGACAGTTTGGAAAGGGCTGCCACTACTGCTTCTAGCTTAGAAGCAGAGCATGTCAGTGGTAACATCACTAATACCCGATCCAAGGCAACACTTAATGAGCCTACTCCTCAAGGAACTGGTTCGGGTAGTGGTCTTAGGCGCCAAGACACCATGGGGGGACACAATTGCTCGAACTAGGTTTGAGAATATGTCTAAAACATCTTATGATTCACCACTCGGAGGAGTTAACACACCTTGAAGTGATGAGGATAGTATGCAACTTAAGGAATTGATGGAAATGTGTACCAATTTGCTACAAAGAGTTCAAGACCTTGAAACTATAAAGACTACTCAAGCTAAGGAGATTACAAGCCTGAAAAAGAGGGCAAGAAGCTAGAACAAAGAGGAAGGTCAAGAACTCTAGGGTTGAAAAGGTTGTACAAGGTTGGAACATCTAGAAGGGTTGAATCCTCTGCTGAAGCAAGTTTGAGTGATCAGGAGGATGCATCCAAACAGGGGAGGAATATTGCTGAGATTGATGCAGATGTAGATATTTCGCTGGTTCATGAGGATGCAGGGATTCAGGGGAGGTTTAATGATGAAGATATGTTTGATATAAGTGTTTTTATTGATGAAGAAGTGTTTACAGGATAGGACATGGCAGATCAAGAAGTTAATGTTGCTGAAAAGGAAGTTAGTGCTGTTGATCCAGTTACTATTGCTGGTGAAGTGGTTACTACTGCCAATGTTGATATTAGTACTGCCAGTGTTCCAATAACTGTTAGTACTGCTACACCAACTACTCCTCCAACTACAACAACTGAAGATGATATGACTCTTGCTGAGACTTTAATGGAGATCAAGAGTGCTAAACCAAAGGCAATAGGAGTGGTTATGCAAGAGCCAAATGAGATTCTAAGAAGAAGTGCTACACAACAACAAATTCAAGAAAAGGCTCAAGGTTTAAGAGATAAAGGTAAAGCCAAAATGGTTGAAGAATAAGAACCAAAAGAACCGACAAAGATAAAAGATCAGATTAAGCATGATGAGGAACTTGCTCAAAGACTTGATGCTCAACTTCAAGCTAAAATGGAGAAAGAAGATAGGCTTGCAAGACAAAAAGAAGAAGAAGATAACATTGTTTCATGGGATAATGCTCAAGCTATGATGGAAGCAGATTATCAAATGGCTAAAAGATTACACGCAAAAGAGAAAGCTTCATTGACTGATGAAGAAAAAGCAAGTTTATTTATACAACTCTTAGATGCAAGGAAGAAACATTTTGAGCATTAAGAGCACAAGAAATAAGGAACAAACCACCTACTAAAATGCAAAAGAGAACTACAATGTGTAATTATCTGAAAAACATGGCTGGATACAAGCACAATCAGTTGAGACACAAAAGTTTTGATAATATTCAAAAGCTGTTTGACAAAGCTCTTAAGAGAGTAAACACATTTGTGCCTATGGATACTAAGAAGGTGGAAGGTAGTAAAGCAAAAACAGCAGACAGTAAGACAAGAGTAAAAGAAAGTTCAAATAGATCAGGAGAAGACCTTGATAGAGAATCCACAAAGAAGCAAAAGGTAGAGGATGAGACTGAACAAGTATAGCTCAAAGAATGTTTTGAGATTATTCCATTTGATGAAGATGCAGTTAATACCATACCTTTAGCAACTAAACAAGCACCTATTGTTTACTACAAGATCACCAGAGATGCAAGAAAGATTTATTATCATATTACAATAGCAGATGGAAGTACTAAAGTTTATATGAGATTTGAGGATATAAATGTTTGATAGAGAAGATCTGGAAGTCTTGTATAGAATAGTGAAAGACAAGTTTAAGTCAACAAAGCTAGTTGGTGATAACAGAGTATTATAGGGAAACTTAATGACTATGTTTGAACCAAGTTCAGGTGATGGGATGTGGAGAGAACAAGGGAGATACTTGATTAAAAGCTGGAAGCTGATTGATTCATGTGGAGTACATTGCCTGATGTTGGAATCTATGTACATCTATATGTTGGTAGAGAAAGAGTATCCTCTTGCACAATTTACATATAGAAGAATGTGGGAAGGGAAGATACAAGTTGATTATGAGTATGAAATGGCTTTTGAGCTTCTCAGGTTTATCAAGAAACAAGTTAAGAAGTTAGGCGATGTTTTGCTGAAGAAATAACAGAGTTTTTTTAGTGAATGTCATAAATCCATAGAAACTATTGGTATCCCACCTGATGAAAATGAGGAAGGAAAGCCATTGTCGGCCGGCAAATCAAGTGAAGTTTATGCGGAACTCTTTCAGAAAGCACATTTGTA
>BQNB010093927.1:2649-26245 GCA_026074375.1 Tanacetum coccineum
TGACCTCTACTTTGAAAAAGACAAAATGCAATTTTAAAAGCTTAAAAAAAACAGATAGTCTAATAAGCTACTTATTAAAAACTAAATGCAAACTTATAAACTATGATATATAAGCTACTTTATTGTTGAAAATGAAAACCTAATAACTATTTTAACCTACTTAAAAAGATGCAAATGACACAAAAGTGATTAAAGCACAAAATCTTTAAATGCAGACCTTCAATTCTTATTTCTACACTGATAAAACACCTAAGTAGACTTAAGTAGGTGAACTAGATTAGCTTAATTCTACTTGAGCTTAAAATGAAACTAATGAAGGACTTAATGAACACAAATTCAATTAACAACTAGAAAACATATGAAATCTTAACTAGTCCTAATTAAACTCACTAAACCTGCACTTTTAAACCTCTTTAAATGATTCAAAACCAAATCAAAGGAACAAAAGGGTTCAAGCATTACTAACTTATGTTAGAACTGCTAGTCCTAAACACCCCTTTAAAGTTCTTAGAATCCATTTAAGCTGATGACATGCTGATGGTATGACTAAAACTCACATAACAGATGACAAACAATTTAACACAACCTTATTAAGCAAATAACAATAAGCAGATAAGCTGGAATCAACAAGCTAATGATTTTGCTAACTATTTTTTTGTTTTTTAGATATTAAGGACAAGTTAAACAAAATTAAGTTCTAAAATACTATAGCTAGAAACAGATGATGAAACATGATCAATAAGCTTAATAAAACAAGTAAAAACTACAAATAAGCTAGTTAATAAGCAAAATAAACAAAAGCTAAACTAGAAGATTAAGACAAAAATATGAAATAAGAGACTTACAAGCTGCCTTAGCTAAACAAAGGCTATAAAAGGCTCAATTGAGCTATCTTCAAGCTCTGGCTTATTGTAAATAAGCCAGTAAAAGTCCATATGAGCTCTTTCAAAGTAAGCTCATCTCGCTTTCTTCAAATAGCGCAAATTTTCTATATTAAGCCAAGGTATTTAAGCTGTTTTTAGAGTTACAGTAGATTAAATAACTGAATTGAGCTTAATTTAAGCTTAGAGACTCAAAGAGCTTGTATGAGCTTATTGGAAGCTTATCAAACAGTAGCATAAACATTTGAAAGTAATAAGAACTAAATTGTGATTTTATTAATGCTTAAAACTGATTACAATACTTAATAAAAGGAAATTACAAGAGCTTAAAAGAAAATTACAATTTTAAACTAAAAAGTTACATAGGCTATTTTAAAAACTAAAGTAAAATTCACAAAAAAGAACATGGCAATGTGAGGGTGAATGAGTCCTTTTATAGCTGCCAGGAGAAGCTTCTAGGCCAACGTGGCAATCCGTGTGTCAGATACCATTGTGCTTCTTTTGTGAACGTTTTAGTGCAAAAACCCACTCCTTGGTGTGTTTTCTCCCTTGCCTCCGTGTCATTCCCTTTTGGGAATTGGCCAATGAGAGTGAGAGATGATGTAATACTCTGCCAACGTGTTCCTTAACCCTTGAATTACCCATCCTAACCCTCAATTGTTAATTGCCCTTTGATTTGATGGGAGGGGTAAATCGAAAGTGATGATGAACAGTAGAAACGATTTTTCCCGCTTCTTTTTTACTTATAAGGGGGTTTGACTTTTTTTTCTTTTTACCCGGGTTTATAACTTCGGGCTTATAAGGGTTTTGGGCTTGGCAAGTTTTTGGGCTCGGGCTTGGACTTTGTGTTATAAGAAAGTTAACGGGTGTTAACTCTTATAATTATAAGAGTTAACACCGTTAGGGTTTAGGGATTATTTTTGTAATTTGGTTAACTTTGAGGGACTGATTTGGGAATTTTTGATTTTGTCTTTTTGTGTTGACCATGTTTGACTGAAGGTTGACTTGAGTTGACCACTGTTGACTTTTGATAGCATTCTCCCGGCTCTTTGTGTGCTCTTCCGTTCCCGTGTCCGTGTTTGTCCGGTTTTAACCGTTTTCTTGAGATTTTTGCAATATCCGTACCTACACAATCACAAAGACAAAACAAGCAATATTCAAGCATTTAAAGCACAATTTTGTCTTTTTAGGGTTATTTTTGATATAAAACGGATATGTGTTTTCACACATATCAAGAGTTAACACCGTTAGGGTTTAGGGATTATTTTTGTAATTTGGTTAACTTTGAGGGACTGATTTGGGAATTTTTGATTTTGTCTTTTTGTGTTGACCATGTTTGACTGAAGGTTGACTTGAGTTGACCACTGTTGACTTTTGATAGCATTCTCCCGGCTCTTTGTGTGCTCTTCCGTTCCCGTGTCCGTGTTTGTCCGATTTTAACCGTTTTCTTAAGATTTTTGCAATATCCGTACCTACACAATCATAAAGACAAAACAAGCAATATTCAAGCATTTAAAGCACAATTTTGTCTTTTTAGGGTTATTTTTGATATAAAACGGATATGTGTTTTTACACATATCATAAGTCTTCGGGAAATACTTCGGGGAAGTCTCGAAAAATTAGTACGTCTTCAAGTCGCTTATCCTTTGACTTGTCTTCAACCTTCTTTGCGGTAACATGTGCCAAAAAGACGTGACATCCTTTCAGCAAATACTTCTGAGTTTTGGTGCATGAGATGATGTTTAATCGAGAGTCATGCCGTTGTTGCTTCCTTCATCACGAACAATTAAAGTTTAATTCCTAAAAGGAATACGAACGATCTTCTCAGCACAGACAATTACGGCATGATACTTTGATAGCCAATCCATACCAATTATGACATCAAAACTACCAATTTCTACGGGCATTAAGTCGATGTTGAAAGGATGATTTAAGAAGTTTAAAGTGCAACCCCGTATGATAGTATTAACTCTCATTATTACTTTTTTGTTGCTAGTTCAACATCATAATCCATGGTCTAGTGTGTTGGGACGATATCAATATAGGAACTAATGTAGTTGGACATTAAAATCTATCGGCACCAGTATCAAATAAGATAGAAGCATAGCGGTTGTTTAGGAGGAACGTACCCGTAACGACATTGGCGTTTGGGTTTTTCCCTACATTTCCTACTGCATAAGCCCTTGCTTGTGCCCCACCATTTCTAGCTTGATTTCCCTGGTTCTTGTTTTTCAACTTAGGGCAATCTTTCTTGTAATGCCCCTGAACTCCACACTCAAAGCATATGACACCCCTCTGATTTACCCTAGAGTTTCTTTTGTTGTTAGCATTAGCATTAGCAGCAGGACTCCTACAATCACGGGCCAGATGGCTAACTTTTTTGCAATTGTTGCACCTTGGTGCACATTGCCCATCGTGATGGTAGTTGCATTTAGGGCACATAGGTTTAGATCCTCCATACACCTTCTTCTCACCAGGCCCAGCAGTGTAAGCCCTGGCAACATTCTACTTCTTGAAGGGTTGTTGTTGATTCTGATTATTTCTTGAGTTGTCATCAAGATTCCTTTTGTTTTCAGCTTGACGGTCAGCAAAAGTACGGATCTTTTGGTCCATCAGATCATTAGCAATCTCAATTGCTTCTTGCATGGTCTTTGGTTTGGAAGCCATCACGCTCCCCTGAATCATGTCAGGAAGTCCCCCAACATATTTTTCTACCTCATCAGACACTTCGAGAAACATCCTCCCGCACAACAAAGCCAACTCCTGAAAGCATTGGGTATAGCTTACTGATGTGCTGTCGTGTAGGGTCAATTATTGATTACCAAGTTTTAAATTTATATTTAGCCGACTTTACCTAAAACAACACTTTAACGGGCAGTGTACTCGATCGGTGGGAGTTTCGTGGTAAGTAGGGTGTCGAACACTAAGAGCGAAAACTAACCTTATATTCTACAAGTATTTTAATTAATCTAATTAGGTTATGTTAATTCTAATTACTGGTTAAACCTATGCTATATACGTTTTCTAATGATAGGGGGTTTTCAGTCTGAGAGACTGGCACAGGTTTAGTGGTGACAATAATCAATTCAATACACAATAAACACAAAAGAAAACAATCAGAAGATAAAAGAGCGGTACAAGCTGTTGGGATTTATTAAATCTAGCTAACCAATTTAGCCACGAGTGCAAAGCGGATGCATCTAGTTATGGCAAATAGGTTAACACATATTAAATAAGGAAAGCGTACCTTTTGCGATTATTCTTGAATACAAAAGCGTCTAAAACAAATGCCTCTACGGTTGCTCACACAAACACGTTAACCAAGTATGTAAGAATTGCTAGTCTTACCCTCACGATCAAACACCCACGTGTTATTCAAAACCAAACGCACGCCTTGCGTTTCTTCTTAAATTCGAACCAAACAAATAAACCCTTAATAAAGGTTTAAACCCTAATTCGTCACCTTAGAGGAATCACCAAACAACCACCACGCGTACCTTGAATCGTCAAGCAAGGAGATCAAGCGAATAACAGAAAAACCCTAAAACCGTGGTTTAGAGCTGCGATTTAGGGTAACTCACTAGAATCCCTAAATCAGGCTATTTAGGGAGGCGATTTAAACCAAAAAACCCTTTTAAGGGGTTCAGTCGATTAAGGGTTTAGGGGATGGAGAGAGCACTGATTTTCCTTGGTGTTTTTGGAGAGGATTGAGTTGTAGAATGAGGGATATGGGGTGTGTTTATATAGGCACCCCAATAACCCTAAATCTTGTTCACCAAGTTTGATTTAATTCTATAATTAAAACAAACTCCACCTCCTTCCTTTTTCTCTTCTCCCAACCGAACAAACACCCCTTCTAGATCCTTTATGGGTTTCAGCCAAATAAAGGGTTCCCATAAGGTTCGGGTTTTGTCCAGTTTAGTCATTGGTTCTATATTTAGAATGTTTTATATAATTAAACTAAACAAGTAATTAATTAAATAATTATTTAAATATAAATCGTGAAGTAACCATACTCTCCGTGTATTAACGTGTGTGCCCCCAATAGGCTCACGTATTTCTAATCGTATTTAGCGAAACCAACTACCATTTTTCAACAGCTCCCACTTGGGAGTTGGTGTAGCAGTCTGCATTCATACTAGCAATGGAAACGTCTAGCAACACTCGCACTTGCCTTTAAAATCAGAAATACTTTAGATAAAAGTTTCAAGAACAATCTCAGCTTTCAATGGTTATGTATTATCTTGCTATATAATCATCCCTTTGTTCAGATACCGTTAAACCATGGATATGGATCCTAACTCATTCCATATAGTTTAACATTTTAGTTTCTCGTTATAGAAATAATTCAGATATACCAAATGTAATCAAGAATCATCTTGGATTACCCTTTGGGAACGACCATTCATTTATCTGATTAAATCTGGAGAAGGGCCTAGTGGTATCATTCTGCACATATAATGTGGAGGAACAAATCCTTTATTGACTACAAGTGTTGTGGATGCTGCTTCACATACACTCTGAAAAATAGCTTTTATAACTACCATATTACAGGACAGCGTTTGGCTATAATTACAAAAAGTGATATCCACACATACAGAACTTGCTTGTATCTCAAGTCTAAGGATAATTATTTAACCATTTTCGACATTTACTCATGACAAGGATCCAAAAGTAAATATTCGAAAGTTGGGGTATCCAATATGCATCCCTTGTGAATACATATGAGTTTGGCGGGAACAATCCATATATTCAAAGAATACAACCAACACTCACATTTGCCTTACATAACAATATTCTCGTATTGGTAACCGATAATAGACATATTTAGAATGATAAATCATCCATGGATTAAACATGCAAAAATGGAATAACAATTATTATATGAATGAAAAACAAATTCCAAGTATCTTAATTCATCAAATAAATATTGTCTTACAATTCCAAATTATCCAAATACTAATTAAACACAGATTTACATGAGACTACTAGCTGGTATCAAACCAATTTTCCTAGTCAATTCAGAATGCTTAGGAAATGCTAAAGCCTTTGTAAAAGGGTCAGCTAGATTGTCATCTGTGTCAACTTTTTCTATCCTCACATCACCCAATTCAATGGTTTCTCGAAGATAGTGAACTTTTGCGCGAAAATGTCGTGCACCTTTAGTGACTCCATGATCATTTGCTATTGCTATGGCTCCAGTATTGTCACAATACATTGTTATGGGTTCTTTAATTGTGGGAACAACATTAAGCCCAGAAATGAATTTGCGAATCCATACAGCCTCTTTCGATGCGTCAAATGCAGCGATATATTCAACATCTGTAGATGAAGTTGCAAAAATACTCTGCTTTGTGCTTTTCCAATCAACAACACCTCCATTCAAAACGAACACATATCTTGTCTGAGACTTCAAGTCATCAACATCCGTCAGATATCCAGCATCAGTGTAGCAAGAAACCTTGAGCTCTCGTTTCATATCACCTCCATAAACCAGAAATATATCCTTAGTATTCCGAAGATACTTAAGAATATTCTTAACAGTTGTCCAGTGAAGTTCACCAGGATTCTGTTGAAATCGGCTTGTTATGTTCTGAGCGAACGCAACATCAGGACGAGTACATCTTACAACATACATGATTGAACCAACAGCCGAAGCGTATGGAACATTGCTCATGCGCCGCTTTTCAGCTGGTGTCGAGGCACCATCTGACAACTCAATTTCAGCTTTTCTTGCATTGGGATAGTTCCACGTTTGGAATTCTCCATGTAATATCTTTTCAAAATTTTCTCAATGTAAGCACTTTGACATAAACCAATTAACCGTTTAGATCTATCTCGGTAGATCTTGATTCCAAGAATATATGCAGCTTCACCTAAATCTTTCATGGCAAAACATTTTCCAAGATAGGATTTTACATCTTGTAACATTGGAATATTGTTTCCCATGATTAATATGTCATCGACATATAAGATTAGGAAAGTGACATAACTCCCACTAGCTTTTTGATATACACATGGCTCATCACGATTTTGAGTGAAACCGAATTTCTTAATTTCATCATCAAATCGCTTATTCCATTGCCTAGATGCTTGCTTAAGTCCATAAATGGAACGCTTATGGTTAGGATATTTTGGATTAACAAAACCTTTAGGTTGCGTCATATAGACTTCTTCGGAAAGATGTCCATTGAGGAAAGCGGTTTTGACATCCATTTGCCAAATCTCATAGTTATAGAATGCGGCTATGGCAATAAGAATCCTTATAGCTCTTATGTCTGCAACAGGAGAAAAGGTTTCTTCATAATCAACCCCGTAGGTTTGAGTGAAGCCCTTTGCTACAAGACGAGACTTAAAGGTGTGTACTGCACCCTCCATGTCGGTCTTCTTCTTGAAGAGCCATTTGTGACCAACAGTTTTAGCGTTAGAAGGAAGTTCTATAAGCTCCCAAACGTCGTTGTCTTTCATGGATTTCATTTTCACATTCATAGCAGCTAGCCATTTTTTCGGATTCAGGATCCAATAATGCAGCTTTATAGTTGGCGGGTTTACCTAGATCCCCCAACTCATGTTCCTCAGCATCGATGTACAAGCACATTCGATCTGGGGCACGTTTTGTCCTAGTAGACCTATGAATGGGATTGATATCACTTTGAGGTTCATCAATTTCTTGATCATCCTCTCAAAGCTACTGTAGTTCGGGGCTCCCCCGCTCCAAGTTAATGCCCACCCTACTCCTATATGTAGTCCCCACTCTCAGTATGTGTTGTTCAGAGGCTGTCTGTGTGTACTCTCCCGATTCTACCACTGTCTATAGAACTCAGACACTCACATCGATCATCCTTTCTAACGCGAGCTCCATCGTACTCACCTAAGCTATACTCCCCTCTGACACATCTGTCCTGCGGCAACAACACTAACTCTTCCCTGTTATTGGCCACTGCCAGTCCTGACTAAGAAAGAGAAAGCATATCACATTGTTTCATTTTAGGTATCCTATGAACGAACAATTAAAGATCTGGGTTCCAGTTTGTCAGGTTTGGTAAGTGTATCACGCTTAACAAGTGCCTCATAACCCCATACTTTTAAGTAAGACAACTTAGGGGCTTGCCCATGCCATATTTCATATGGAGTATTATTAACCTTCTTAGTTGGAACCATGTTGAGAATGCGTGCAACAGACTCAAGGGCATAATCCCAAAAGGACTTTGGAAGAGTAGTTTGACTCATCATGGAGCGAACCATGTCTAGAAGTGTTCGATTTCTCCTCTCTAACACTCCATTATGTTGGGGAGTGTTGGGAGGAGTGCGATGGGCAATAATCCCATGCTCTTTTAGATGATCCAAAAACTCTTGACTTATATATTCACCTCCACGATCAGAACGTAGTGATTTTATGGTCTTTCCGAGTTGGTTTTCTACTTCCTTTTGAAACACTTTAAATGTCTCAAACACTTCATGTTTATGTTTCAGCAAGTAAACATAACCATACCGACTAAAGTCATCAGTAAAAGTGACGAAGTAGTTAGCTCCTTGTCTTGACACGATTCTAAATGGGCCACATACATCGGTGTGTATAAGTCCAAGTAGATCTTTAGCCCTTTCCACTTGATGTGAATAAGGTTTTCTTGCCATCTTTCCAGACATGCATGAAACACACTTTCCTAAAGACTCAATGTCAGTAGAATTGAGAAGTCCATCATGTTGCAACTTCTCAATGCGTTTCTTGCTAATGTGTCCAAGACGACAGTGCCACAAGAGAGAAGAGTCTAAGTTTAGCTTAGCTCTTTTATTGCTAACAACATACATAGAACTATCATTTGTATTTGAACAAGACATTTCAATTTCATAAACACCATCCCTTGGGATAACACTAAAATAAACAATATTATTCTTAAAACAGAAATTGCATTATTCAATTCAAAACGGTTGATAAAACCATCTTCATACAAATGAGAAACTAAAATAATCCTTCTAGTAATAGAAGGTGCATAATGACAATTGTTCAAAACAATAACTAGTCCACTAGGGAGACATAAATGATAATTTCCAATGGCTTTAACTGTTGACGGTTGGACATTGCCCTTTAAATACTTAAAGCTACTGAGCGGATTTAGCTTCTTACTTCCCCGCAGACCCTGAGTAGTATTACAGATGTGAGTACCACAACCTGTGTCATAAACCCAAGATGTACTAGGAAAAGAATAGAGTTTTATGGTGAAAATACCTGAAGTGCTAGCTCTTTGAGATAGCTGCTTCTTTTTCAGCAACTTAGTGAGATATGTGGGACAATTCCTTCTCTAGTGACCTACTCCACTGTAGTGATGGCAGATCACGTCCTTAGCAGGATTATCCTTCTTGGGTGGTGTGGGATTCTTAGGTTTGGGGGCATAAGATGGCGCATCATTAGCATATGCCATCTTACCCTTGCCTTTCCTATGAACCCCCTTAGCAGCCTTAGATGGTTTCTTGTTTTTGTTTTTCTGGACCTTTCCTGCTCTTTATAGCATAGAATGCGTAGGTGCAGGCATCTTTCATTGGTAAGTCTCTTCATGTAGATAAGCTTAGCCCGCAAACCTCCCACCCCTCCCATAGTTTTAATGTAATTCATTTACGGTCTTCCCCATGATTGTTGCATATTGTAGTTCTGAACACACTGTCATATTCCTCTAGAGAGTTTTAACCCGATTAGACTTACTCATGGTTTAAAGTGATGGGGTGACAAGAGACGTTCCAATTGATCAATGTAGCTCTTATCTTAAAAATAAGAGCTTACAGATTGGCCTTTTCTACTTGTAACTGTGTGGAATTCTCTCACAGTTTGAAGAAGTTTATGTTCTGCTTGCTTAGAATATAAAGCTTTAATCTCTTTAAGCATGTCATTGGCACCAAGATGGGCTAGATTCCGTTGGATTTATAGGTCCATAGTCAATAACATCATCACATCAATTTCCTTTTGGTTCTTGACCTACTCATTATAAGTGGCCAGGGCCACAGGGGGATGGTCCTGATCAGGTTGAAGGCAGCAACATGAGCAGCAGAAATTGGTTGCTCCTGTTATAGTTCCTTATCTTCAGTTGATATGCAAACGATGTTATTAGATCAATGAATGAAGTTAGGCCCAGTAAGTTTTTGTTTCTCAAAAGAAACTCTTGAATACCGAATTGTTTCCGACTGAGGTAGTCATCTACAATATAAAAAGTTCAAACAATTAGTATTTTCGATAATTAAATTCTTAATAGAATTAACTACCCAATTAATTTACTAATTAAGACTAAGATCCAACTTGACCTCCCACTTATTACCAAAGGTCTGACCAGGGCGTAAACAAGTGGGGCAAGAGGTAAGCGTCGAGCGTTAATTGCATTTTAATGCAACTCTTAGGTATATGATACTGGTCAAAACATTAGTAAGCAAGTAATAATGTTAAGAGCATGTTTAGTATCATCTTATGCCTCGGGTCCAAGGTCTGACCAAGCCTACTCGAATTAAGTCGACCAAGCTAGAACTTGTAAAAATCGTTAGAGGTCTGACCAGTACACGAAATTCACCATGGGTTGGTAGGGCCCTAAGGTCTGACCAAAGCGGTCAAACCAATTGCACGTGTTCTAGGTTGGCTGGCATAGACTTAAAATTTTACTAGGGGTATTCACATAAATGTGTCAAAACGTGTACAAAGAAGCATGTAAACAACTTTGTAACACTAATTTTAAAAACTTTTAATAATGACACTGTAGTGACATGCCATGGTTCACGGTAACTCCAATCGAACTCGCAAAGAAGCGGAGAAACAGGTCAGCGCGAAGCGTATTAAAAACCTTATTTCTTTAGGGAATTACGTAAAACAACCCGCCTTAAACTTCTCTTATAGTCTGTTCTAGTGGATGAGCCGTACTTCCCATGAGTCCATAGCGTCCAGTTTTTAATTCATGAAAAACAAGTTTCAATAGTTTAACGTCTTATTAATTTTCACAAAAACAGTTTTCCACGAAACAAATGGTTGGTCACTATGAGCATGCATTAGGCGTGTAAAATTAATAGACTACTTTAACATCATCTTTTAGTCATATGGCATATTTAATTAGGCGTGTAAACAATTTAGACATTAAATAATCATGCATACTAAGATTCATAATTAAAAAGATGACATTAAGCATACAAGTAAACATGTAAAATCCGAGTTCTCTAGTGAGTCTTCCCCAAATGGAGAACCATAAGACCCTCACTAGGTTTTCTGCTAAAGTGCCTAGATTGCCCCATTCACCACATATTGTGATTGAGTGGGTCTTATAGCCGGAATAGACAATTAATTAAAAAGGAATTATACAAGCTAAATTAACTATTTTAATTTTCCTTTTTAACCTATATTAACTTTTAATAGTTTTCAAGATCAATGTCTACTTATTTTATTTATCTTATGGCAAGAATCTTAATATTATTGTCATATTTTTCTAGTAAAACATAAATAAAATATCAAACGCAGCAGATCATAGGCTATGTTTTAATAATAGGCATGTAAACTAGGCGTATAATTAAAACAAAAAACGTGTAACGCATAAAGATAAAACGGGTTGACTAGTGATGCCACTGTTGGGATTTAACATCTAACTAACCAAGTAGCTACGAGTACGCAGCGGATTTGGATCTAGTAATAGCATATGGTTAACACAAAATAAAAGGTAAATAGAAACGCGTACCTTTTAGCCAATTGATCAAGAAAACAAATTAAGCGACTAAAACAATCGCCTCTACGGTTGCTCACACAATCACGTCAACCGAACACGTTAAGCTTGCTAGGCTTAACTTCACGAACCAAACAACCTTTGTATTAACCGAAAATCAAACGCACCAATTGAGTTTGTAGCAAAAACCAATGGACCGAATTAGGGTTTGTGGGAAACCCTAATTTACCGAAAATCACCCGGACCGAATATAAGCAAAAACCCGAAACCCGTTTAGGGTCTTAATCTTCGAACCAGCTACTTGCCAAACACGTCGAGCTAGGAGATGAACAAGAACCGAAAACCTTAATAAAGTTTTAGGTTGAACTCGGCTTGGAATAGATAACCGAAAACCAAACAACCCTTTTAGGGTTTTGACGAACTTCGGCTGAGAAGGAAAGAACAAGGGAAACGAAACTGTTTGAGGTTCTTCTTGGAGTTATGAGGCGTATCTATGAGCTATGGGGTGAGGGGTATTTATAGCCCTTCATCCCTAGCCTTGATCAACTAGGAGACGAGTCCTAGTTCAATCACAACTCTCCTTTTTCCCTTGTTCTCCTTATCCAATAAACGAACAAACACCCCACTTGTACCCCTTAGGAAACCGGCCACATTGGAGAATCCTTAGGGTTCGGGTTTTGTTCAATTCTAGTCCTTGATTTATTAATTAACGTGAAGCATAAAACGTGTTCTCCGTGTATTAACGTGTGTGCCCCCAATAGGCTCACATATTCGTAATGTATTCGTGCTAGTTCGACTACCATAATCCAACATGAATTGCATAAGCAATATATGTACGAGTAACAATAAGATAAACAAAATCTTCTCATAATAGTTTGATACAAATTTGGGTCTGATAAAGGCTCACCATCCGTAAGAGTGAATTTTGCCTTACCATCAATAGGAACATTCAACCGTTATGTGAGTAATTCTTGCACGATCAAGTAAATTAGCTATATACTTGGACGAGACAAAACCCAAATCCATCATAGCAAAACGATAAGCTAACTCGGATTTCAATGATTTAATTCTAACACAATCGTCCCGAGTAATAACCATATGATCAACATATAACGACGAGCTAACTGATATTTAAATGTTTATCAACTAGGGCTTGATTGCTAATAACTTTCTTCTCCTAATGAATACGTCTTATAGATTAATAAAGTCGATTTTCATTTTCAAGTTTTGTGAAGGTCTTACAAACGATTTTGTTCCTCCTTTAACTAGTGTTAGAATGGTATTGCTTCTATTCTGAACATGACTTCTTTTCATGCAAGATGTTAGGTGTTACATTACTGTATTTAGGTGGTCATATATAGAACTTGAGTTACCATATCATATGTCTAACATGATTAGGTTGTCATAAAATGATACAAATTACATAGACATTAATCTAACAATGCAACCATTGTTTGGTAGTAGTACGATAGTACACAAAACCTTATCTAATGAGACATGATGATACACCAAGAGCAATTGGACCATGGTCACCAAATAACATGCAATATGAGCAATTAGACACGTTTCGTATGAAAAAAATACATGTTGGAATGTTGCTACAAAATGACATGATACAACAAACAATAACTATTGTTGGTATTAGCATATTTCACTTAACTAATTGTTGTTATACAGTACAGTAACATTTTTTCGTTGCGCTATGAGTCGTTCATGTCAATCCAAGCTTAAAGCGTGCTTTTGTAGCCGTTAGACGAGTACTCGAGGCAAAACCCTCTGAGATTCACCCTTTGATCGTAGGGGAGCGAGCTTATCATTAACCACTGTTATGTCCAAACCTGTCACAAAGGCTTCGTTTGAGTTATTACGTGTTTCACTATATTCCACAAGGTAATACATGTTTTATTTACAAAAACTTAGAACCACATCAAGATACAATAAAAATATTTGTGAAACAAAAGGAAACGACCTATATTTTTTCTTTGACTACAAGGTATACGTTTTTGGGTGGCGCCGACCCTAAAACGCGGCAGAAAACGTCGGGGCCACACCGAAGGTGGCGATTTCGGGTATGGCGCTGCCCCGACAACCCAATAGTTCCGGTTTTTTTTTTTTTTGTATTTGTGTTTTAATGAGTTATGTGTGAGGCAAGTGCTAGCACCAGAAATAAAAGAGGGGTGTTTCTGATATTGGGGTGAATTGTAATGTTATGAGAAAAAAGTGTTGATGACGGCACTTTACCACCACACCACACAGACGATACTAAAGGGCAATTAATACTTTTACTAGGAGTGCAAACAAGCCAAACTTTTATCTAGCAACTCGAGCTCGAGCTTGACTCGATCAAGTCAAGCTTTTATCGAGTTTTTCGAGTCTTCAAGAACATATATATATTTATATAAAAAACTTCAATGTTAACATTAATATTGGTATAATAAGTAAATATTTGTGTAAAGACAATTTAAAATGTTTTGTATAAGTTCTTTTCTCTTATGCTTATTGCGTATTTTCTTAAATTTATTGATGAATTTAACCATCCAATTAATGTTTATGTATAAATTCAAGTTTTTTAAGCCGAGCTCAAGCCTTTATGATTATCAAGACAAGCTCAAACGTACATTATATTTTTCGAGCCAAACTCAAACCCCGTGAAGCTCGAGCTCCTCTGTTACACCCTAGCTCTTACCACAAAAAGTAAAAAGTATCATTTCATTAAGACATTAAATAAGCAAACAAAAACAAAATGAGGGATTAATAACAGCCACTCAACTCCTCTCCAATGACTTCTAGTTACAGCAAAAACATGTTTTGAAAACCACATATATAAATTTGCACACTTTCCTCTTTTACCTTTTACAAAAAATAAAAAAACACAGACAGCAGCGGCTTTGAACATTGGTTGTTCTGTTATGAAAACTCCGTTTAAGTATTTAGGGGTCATGGTAGGAGGCAATATGGCGACAGGCTTAAAAGTGTGGAATGAAACGATCCTCAAAGCGTTAAGTTCCTGTTCTATCGAGTGGAAGATCAATACTCTTTCTATTGGGGGTCGCCTCACGTTACTTAAATCGGTTTTAGGCTCTACGCCAATTTATAGTAAGTCTTTGTATAAGGTGCCAAAGTCCATATTGAATCTGCTGGAATCTCTTCGTAGGAACTTTTTTAATGGTGTGCAAGGAGATGAAAGAAAGATTTCCATGCGTGTCAAACTGGTCGAAGGTTCTTGCTTTAGAAAAAACATGGAGGTCTTAGGTGTTTCTAGTTTCTTCGACGTCTAATAGGGCTCTCTTATTCAAGTGGGTGTGGCGTTTTATTTCTCACGACAATTCTCTATGGTACCGGTTCATCTCTGCCATGCACGGTTCTAACATTCAGGTGACCTCTCCTTTTAAATCTTCGACTTGGAACACTATTATCCGTGAAATTCATTGCCTTAAGAATATGGGTGTGAATCTTATTTCTTATTGTAAAATTCGAGCGGGGTCTGGTATTCATACTAGTTTTTGGAATGACGTCTGGAATGGAGATACTCAGTTTTGTTCTCTTTTTCCGTGGTTGTTTGCTCTGGAAAACAATAAAAAATGTTCTGTGGCAGAAAAATTGCAAGGTTCTACTTACTATTTCTCTCAAGGCGGTCCGTTCGTTGTGTTCGAATTATAACAACTCGAGGCACTTCAAGATCTATTAGGTTCAGTTATCTTGTCTGATTCTATCGATCGATGAGTATGGGATTTAAATGGGGACGGAATTTTTTGAGTTAAGGATGCTCGAAATCTTTTGGATGAATTTTTTCTTCCTAAAGAGGAAGTAGCTACCAGATGGATTAAGTCCATCCCTATTAAGGTTAATGTGTTCGCTTGGAAACTCCACCTTGATCGTTTACCCACTCGGTTGAATCTTGTCAATAGAGGAGTTCAGGTTTTATCTACGCTATGTCCGATATGTGGGGTTGCACATGAAGACGCATCTCATATTTTTTTCAGCTGTGAAGTCGCCATGGATGTGTCTCGCCTTATTTTGCGTTGGTGGATTATTTTTTTTGGACGCATGTAGGGTCGTATTCAGAATGGCTTTCGTGGCTCAAGTCTTTAAGGTTGGGTTCTTCTTTAAAATTAAAGGGCTTTTGGAAGGAGTTTTTTATGTTTTCTGGTGGAGTTTATGGAACTTTCGAAACCACTTGCTCTTTACGGACAAATCTCCTAGGCGTGATGTTCTCTTTGATGATATTGTTTCTCGTTCTTTTAATTGGTGTTCAGCTACATGTAAAAACTTGTTTAGTTGGGATAGCTGGCTTCAGCACCGTTTGAATTCCCTTTGTAATGTTGCTCTAGTTTCTTGCTAGAGGGTTCTAATAAAGTTGCCGTTCAAAAAAAAAAAACGTGTTTCACTATATTCCACAAGGTAATACATGTTTTATTTACAAAAACTTAGAACCACATCAAGATACAATAAAAATATTTGTGAAACAAAAGGAAACGACCTATATTTTTTCTTCGACTACAAGGTATACGTTTTTGGGTGGCGCCGACCCTAAAACGCGGCAGAAAACGCAGGGGCCACACCGAAGGTGGCGATTTCGGCGCTGCCCCGACAGCCCAATAGTTCCGTATTTTTTTTTGTATTTGTGTTTTAATGAGTTATGTGTGAGGCAGGTGCTAGCACCAGAAATAAAAGAGGGGTGTTTCTGATATTGGGGTGAATTGTAATGTTATGAGAAAAAAGTGTTGAAGACGGCACGTTACCACCACACCACACAGACGATACCAAATGGCAACTAATACTTTTACTAGGAGTGCAAACAAGCCAAACTTTTATCTAGCAACTCGAGCTCGAGCTTGACTCGATCAAGTCAAGCTTTTATCGAGCTTTCCGAGTCTTCAAGAACATATATATATTTATATAAAAAACTTCAATGTTAACATTAATATTGGTATAATAAGTAAATATTTGTGTAATGACAATTTAAAATGTTTTGTATAAGTTCTTTTCTCTTATGCTTATTGCGTATTTTCTTAAATTTATTGATGAATTTAACCATCGAATTAATGTTTATGTATAAATTCAAGCTTTTTAAGCCGAGCTCAAGCCTTTATGATTAAAGCTAATCAAGCTATCAAGACAAGCTCAAACTTACATTATATTTTTCGAGCCAAACTCAAACCCCGTGAAGCTCGAGCTCCTCTATTACACCTAGGGGTGTCAAATGAGTCGACCCGACCCGACCCGAACCCGATAAGGGCTTATAGGGTCGGGTTGATTCTGGTCAAACTTAGCTTATCGGGTTTTTCGGGTCAACCCGATAGACCCGATAGCCTAATAGGGTCGGGTTAAGGTCCTAATTAAGTTGTTATCGGGTTATCGGGTTGACCCGATAAACCCGATAAGCTATAATGACCTATTAAAAATTCTATTACTTTTGAACTAAATATCTTTTGTCTTGTATATTAGTCATGGTTGTTAATTGTTAAGCTTTCCTTACAAAATATGGCAAACTGTATCTTTGAATTTGGTTATGGTGTTGAGCATGTTTGCATCAGTTCTCGTTTTTTTTTGTTTCAATGCTTATTTATGTTAATACATGCCTACTGCCCAAAAACTACATGCCTATTTTAATTGATCTACTTGCTTTCTTTTAGGTTTGTATGATAAAACAATGATAGTGTTGCTATATTGTTTATTGTTTTAAGTTGAGTTTAAATTCTTAATGTTATTTTAGTATATGAAGTAAATTGTGGGATGATAATAGCATGTAACCCGATAGACCCGATCCGACAACCCGCAACCCGATAGACTCGCAACCCGATAACCCGATACCTTATCGGGTCGGGTTGCGGGTTAGTTTTTAATTTTTCAAAACCCGATAAACCCGACCCGATAAGCCTCAAACCCGACCCGATAACCCGTTTGACACCCCTAATTACACCCTAGCTCTTACCACATAAAGTAAAAAGTATCATTTCATTAAGGATTAAATAAGCCCACAAACTAAATGGGATTAAAAACAAAATGAGGGATTAATAACAGCCACTCAACTCCTCTCCAATGACTTCTAGTTACAGCAAAAACATGTTTTGAAAACCACATATATAAATTTGCACACTTTCCTCTTTTACCTTTTACAAAAAATAAAAAAACACAGACAGACAGACAGACACAAACATGGTATCGCTAAATCCACCAACAACAGGAGGAGGGTTCTACTCCTCCTCCTCAGATAATTCCGGCATGCCTGTTGTTATTCCTAATGTGGGACCCACCACCACCATTGATGATGGTTCTAAGAAGACGAGAAAACCATACACGATTTCAAAGTCAAGAGAAAGCTGGACTGATCCTGAACATGACAAGTTCCTTGAAGCTCTCCAACTGTTAGTACTTTCTTTCTTTTTATGTTTATTTGTTTTCCTCAACCTTAAATCACTAATTACATTTTGTTCTGATATACCTAGCAATTATATGTGGATGTTGTTGTCTTCTTTGTTTCGGCTTATGGCTTATTTGGGTTTGGCCTTATGTTTCATACGCCCACTTTTTGTGGCTTATTTTGAAACTTTTAGGCTTAATAAGTTTATTATGCCATAATGGAGTCGGAAACTTTCAAAATAAATGAAACATAAACCCGAAATCAAATAAGCCCAATATAATTGCAATTATATGTGGATGTGGTTGTGTTTGATGTTTTTGTTACTTCCTCCGTCCCAAATTAAATACCCGTCTTTTTGTTTTCGATTGTACCAAGATAAATGTCCGGTTTCATATTCAAAAAGTCTTTGAAAGTTCTTTTTGCCGGGAAACCCTTTACCAAAAAAAAAAAAAAAAGTCTTTGAAAGTTAAAAGATGACATTTCATTGCTACAAAATGTGACGCTTCTACTTTTATTAAGATGTGTGCGTTTTGAAAACCAGGGGTGGCCGAGTTGGTAAAGGGGCTTGTGACTATCATCACCGAAGTGTCGGAGGTTGCAACTTCAAACCCTGCTTGGTGTAAACAGACCTAAAGTGGTCTTGCCAACCTCCCAAAAAGGGAGGGTGGCTGTGGGGCTTAAATCGGTCGGCCAAAAGGTTGGAGACCATGGTTAACCAAAAAAGAAATGAGTGTCTACTTTTTAAATTTTTAACCAATTAATATGTATTTTTTTGAACGATAAAAGATGAAGTTTTTTTGGTGCATAGGGTCGTAGTCCCTACTTTTTTTAAACCGTATGCAAATTGAAATTGGACATTTAATTTGGGACGGAGGGTGCTTGTTTTTGCTACTAATATATGTTGCATCCCTAAGACGCACACAGTAATACCACTAAGCGAGAAGGCACATGTGTGTCGGACTTATTAGAACAAATGTAAGGGTACTCAGGGAGATGTTTTAAAATACTCAGGATGTTTGATATTACAACACTTGATGTGGAATGGATCTGGGGTGAGCTATTGATTACTAGCCATCTTGCTGTTTCCAGCTTTTGTTCTAATCTCGATTTTATTTAATCTTTTTTGACCATAATTTAAAACTCCATAAAGTCCTTGTTTTCTTTCAATTCAGTTGGACTTGGGACATATCTGTCTTAACTCTTTCTAGAGACTCTTGACCTAAAAATAGATAGTTGTATTCAAACAAGGCTAGGAGTGGGCACAATAGTGAACATCCGTCCTATTTGGATCAACAATAAGGCCACCAGGCTAGTAACCAGATGGATTCGTTTGAGGTCTATTCGTATTTCCATATGCTTGATTACATTTTTCTCTACATGGGATTAGACATTAGTGCCTCCAGTTGATAGATTATCCTAATTAGTTACCTGATCATTGTTTTTTTTTTTGTTTGATTCTTTTGATATACAGCTTTGATCGTGATTGGAAGAAAATTGAAGCTTTTATAGGTTCAAAGACTGTCATTCAGGTACATTATGTGCAATTTTTTTTTACTTTAGCAGTTATGCATTTGCTTATTGGTTCGTATATCAGCAAGAATTCAATTCTTCTAATTTGATCTACACTATACATTATCATGTCAAGCTCTTTGTTTATATCCCATGTTTAAGGGACGTGTCATCTAATTAAAAGTTTACGTGACAAATGGGAAACAACCTTTGCAGAGATTCGTTAGTCATGACCAGATGTACTTTATTAAAGGGTCCAAAAAGTGTGCTAATGAACTTCTACCTCCCTCGACGAAAAGGAAAGCTGCTCATCCGTATCCGCAAAAGGCTGCAAAAAATGGTCTGTGAAACAATGCTATTACTTCCACAGTTCCACTAGTTATAATCTTCATTACTGACTGAAAGTTTATTATTTTACAATCGACAGTTCCAGTGGTTTCACAAGTTACGTCATCTTTTCAAACCTCAAATGCTCAGAATGAACCTGGCTATATACTAGGGACAAATTCTTCTAAACTTGTGAAAAACTCCGGTGCAGCTGCTTCTCAAATCCATAATCCTTATGTGGTAAAAGGTAAATAATTCATATGGGTTGATATGCTCATTGTAACGTTGTATGACAGTATCTGTTATTTAGTGTTTTTGCTTGTATCCCGTTCTTGATATTTACTATCTTGATTTCTTTACATTACAGATGATACGGTATCCGCTGGCCAACCAACAACTAATAACTCTTGCAGCAGTAATGAGACTGTTCTCAAAACACAACCATCAAGCGAAACAAATGAACAAAGGTCACATGGGCTTCAACTAAGAGGTAAGTGGTTGACTTATATTGCTCAGTTATCTGCGTTTCTCCACCCCTTGACCAGGAGAGTCTATGGAATGTTGAATTTCATCACATGGTCTTTCTTGTGATTGGTATAACATGCTTTCATCATTGTCGGACCAGATCATAATTCCTTTTCTTTCCATGTGAATGTCCATCTTTTCTTCCAAAGATTTATGCTGTTCTTTTTTCATTTCTGCAGTTCTTCCCGACTTTGCTCAAGTATATGGCTTTATTGGTAGTGTCTTTGATCCATACACCAGTGGCCACTTACAGAAACTGAAGAAGATGGACCCGATTGATGTTGAAACAGTATGTTATGTAAACTTATAGCCTCTACTGCTAATCTATTCTCCCTATTCTATGCATTGTTGTTGATTTGGTCCTTATTCCATTCGCCCTTTTTCAGGTATTGCTGCTAATGAGAAACCTCTCCATCAACTTGACCAGCCCTGCTTTTGAGGATCATGTAAGATTGCTCAACTAAAGTTTATGGAACACACACTTACACATTTCAAGAAACGAGCATGACATCATGATGCCTATTATACCACTTGCTAATCGATTACAGTCGATCCAGTACTTTCCAAGCATCATTACACAATGAGTGGGAGATTGTCTTTTACCAAATAAGTTGTTATTCCAGAAAGGGAGGGGGAGTATTTTTTTTTTCCTGCTTGGGTGTGTTTAAGTTGTACTTTTGACCACTTTTTTCCTGATGATTAGTAATTATTGCAGAGACGTTTGCTGTCGACCTATGAAGTTGAACCAGAGAAAGAAACCTCAGATGACGTTATAGACGCTCTTCTCGATTGTCAACCTGAACAAGTTCAGCTTGGGTAAGTAACACTACTTCCTATCATAACTTAAGCAGTATGCAAGTTTTCTTTCGCTGAAGATACTGAGTTCAACCTACTAATAATTGGCAGGACGTAAAAGAAGCTAGCAGTGAGGCCCTGCAGCTATGCCTTCTAACTTGACTTTGTTGTCTGACAAGCAAGCAACTCATGGCTCCTGCTATGGTTTGTGCTGCTGATCTGTTTGAGCTCCTATATGTGTACACAGAAACTGTTTGAGGGATACGTAGAAATAGACACCTGATTGCGGAAATTTAACATGTAAAGGCCAGCTTATGTATATCTGAGTTTTTGACACATTTCATTGTGCAGTATGTGTAGCAAAGTTGCAGCATTGTGTGACATTTTCATATATTTGTAATAAGTGTATCATGTTTTCATCTTACTACTGCTGTTATTTAATCTAGTTGAAAATGGTACGGGACGTTAGAATGATTTAAGTGCAATGGGCCGGCTACAATGTTGCTTAGGATGGCGTCTGGTGGTCTTACGCCTGATTGACTGATTCCATTAAGGATTGAATTGGTTATGTAATGAAGTCACATATTTTACTTTCATTAAGTGACCATACTCCAATATTTAATATACAACTATTGCAGAGATCCATTTACATCCTTAACACAACTACCACTTTTACATATCATGGTAATCTTGGATTCAAAATGCAAGGATAGGTTTCCTATCATTGTACAAGATGAACAGAATATAAAGAGTAAACTGCAAAAATCATCCTTGTGGTTTGTAGTTTGTGGCACTAATCATCCCTAACTGATACTATTGACACTAATCATCCCTGAGTGGCCAAATGTCCAGCAAAAATCATCCTTATTGTGATGATTTTTGCAAAAAGTTTAAGAAAAAGTTTTGCAAAAAATCATCCCTTTAGGGATGATTTTTGCGGAACTTTTCACCACTCAGGGATGATTAGTGCCAATAGTATCGGCTAGGGATGATTAGTGCCACAAAATACAAACCACAGTCATGCTTTTTGCAATTTACTCAAATATAAATAAGCATCATGGTATATCAAACATGAAATGTTATTAAAAAAACAAATAGCTTTTAGAATAACAAATTTAATAAACAAAGTTTAAATGTATATAACAATCTACACTCACTTTGTTAGTCACATTTGCCGGTACTCTCACTGACGACCTTAGAAATAATTTGAGTTATTTTACAAAAATCTACATTGGGTGTGTTCTGCGGAATTAGGTTTCATATGATAAGGTTGAGCTTAAGCTTATATTATAAGCTGATACTTAGAGTTTCTATTTTTATAAAAGTGCTTGACAAATTAGTTGAATATAAAAGTTATTATCATATAATAGCATATAAAGTCACGAACTAAAAAACGTACGAAAAAATTAACAAAAATAAAAAACATACGACAAATAAAAAACATACGGGAAATAAAAAAACAACAATAAAGCACGGTCACTCCGGATTATATTTTGCCATTATCGCTTCTTGTTTCTTTCGGATAATAGCGGCTTTGCGTTCCGACAACCCCTCGGTATCAATCGTGAGAAACTCTAATCATTTACACTCCATGTATGCCGGTTCTTTCGCTTTTTTCGCCTCGTATGCAGATGAAGCTGCTTACATTTTGCGTCTTAAATCCTCAGATAAAGACTCCGATATAGACCTCGAATGAATTCCCCCGCTGCTCTCCATCGTTTTCGATTTGGTTTTTTTTGTGGGTAGAGGTTTGCGAGCGGGACGAGGTCTCTCATCACGACCGAATAGTTCGGTGTGATCATCCGAATCAAGGGGTCCAACGCGTCCCATTTGGGGTGTTTTTTTTAAGACACGCCGCACGTGTTCTAGCATAAACTTTCTCCCCTTTGACTGAGCAATAAAATTGGTCTTTGCACCTCTATTTGATCAACCTCATTTTTTCTCATTTTTACGTTGTAAATGTTTGTAAATAGCGTTAAACTTTTGGCAATCACCGTTTAATCTAGACCATTTACCCGTGATCATATTCTTGGTACTATATGTACCTTGGTTGAAATCGTCCGTAATCTGCCCTCAAAACGAGTCCTCGCTTCGGCCGGCTCCGATTTGGTTGTTCTCGGAAACTTAAACCCAACACTCGCATAGCAACTTTTCTTTCTCGCGTGTCCAACGTTGAACCTGACGGCTCTGCTCTTCCTCGTCGTCCGCGTCCAAATCCACCGTGGGTGTGTTGGATCTTTTCGCCATTCATTTTCCTCCACGAAATTGTTCACGGTTTTCTTGTGTTGGTGGTTGTGGTTCCTTGAATTGTGATTGTTGTGGTTGTAAGTATTGTGGTTGTGATTGTTTTGGATGAAAGTTTTGTGATAAAGATGAAAAATACTTGTGATAAAGATGAAAAACCACAACGAAAACCACAAGGACTCATTCTTCTTGTTTCTCATTTATTTTTTTTAAATAGGTTGGAGTTAGTGTTAGATTGTGTAATTCCTTACATACAAGACAATGATGAT
>BQNB010093928.1:0-23013 GCA_026074375.1 Tanacetum coccineum
TTCCTAAGAACAAACTCGGATGGCTAGCCTACAAAACTTGAACACGGACACTTGTGTTTAAACTTGATCAAATTGATTTGGATGATTGGTTAGTGTTGCAACCTTTAATAATTGAGTTGAAACATTAGCCGTTTAAACATGAACACCTTAAGCTTGAGTTAGACTTGATGCAATTGAAACATCCCAAAAAAGAGTGTTGCAACTTCAATAATGGACTTAAACACTTTAAATCCGAACTACCGAAAACATGAGTTGAAAAAGACAGGCAAAACTCTTCTGTACCTTTGGTCTAAGCTAAAATCCGAACTACCGAATTTTCATAGCGAGTGACATGTCATTTTGGACATCTATATAAGTGAAGGAAAATTGTGGAAACCAAACTCGCAAACTTTTTATCCTTGCATCAGTTGGCACCTAAACCCGCAACTACTTTGAAAACAATTATTATCAACAGCAAGGTTTGCAGTAGGATGTTTATAGGACTGACATATAGCACGACAAATATATTCAACTTCTACCACCTGTATGCCCCCACCCATATGCATGCAACCCATTTACACAGTACGAGTCAGTTGCATCAAGCTCATAACAGCAGTATAAATAGTTGACATATATGTCATAATAAATGTAAATTTCTAGTTTTTCTAACCAAACATATTTCATATTTTTTTTCTAGAGTAAATATGAGATAATAACATAAAAAATAAGACTCTCAGACTTGACCCCCCAATGAACTACAAAATAGGACAGTATATATGTAGTAGCACATATTTAACCAACGTGAGCTGCAAGTAAACATTATATTATAAAAAAATACAACTTAGAATTTATGTGAGTCTAGGATTGCTTCAGTTAATAGTAATCCTATTGAATTAAATTATAAATCACAATAATACTCTACAACAGTGAAACCTGAGTATCAAAAGGGAGCTACAATTACATGATAACTTAAAGTTGATTAAGCATCAGGTTTCTGTACATACTTTAACAAATATCAACACTACTAAATATCAACACTCTATAGCATTCCTCTTAAACAAATATCAACACTCTATAGTGTGTGACAAAGAAACATTCAGTTCTGATGAGTGTATCGATTTTATATAAGAGAACAACCCATTGTAATACACACAATAAATTAACTATATCGAGAATAAAACAACTACTACAATGATACTAGACAGATGTAACACCTTCAGGTAGGGATGGAGCATCAGCACCCCGAAAACGGTACGGTACCGGAACCCATACTTTAATACCCGTACGAGTACCGGTGCTTACGAAAATGGTGTGAAAAAACGGTACCATTGAAATTTCGCGGGGTCATAATGGGAAATTCCCGAAAATCTCACCGTTTTTCTAGACATAAAAGGTGTTTACTTGGCTGTTTGTTTAAGTAAAATTTCGGAATTCAAAATTAACTTGTTTGATTGTCAATATTGATTTTGTAATTTGCTTAGCTTCTCATTAAACCGATGTTTACAATATATAAGTTTCAAAGGTGGGCTAGGCCCATACAAAATAAATAAAGCCAATACATAATAATAATAATGATTCACTAATACTCCCCTGCAGTTTGAGCGGGAAAGGAACGAATACTCAAACTGCTACGGAATTCCTCAAACAAAGTCGAAGGCAATCCTTTGGTGAAAATGTCAGCATACTGATAGCGCGATGACACATGAACACGAACCTGACCCTTAGTAACCATGTCAAGAACAAAATGAATATCAATCTCTATATGCTTCGTGCCTTGATGTTGCACAGGGTTAGCTCACAAATAAATGGCACTGACGTTGTCACAATAGACAATGATAGCAAACAATAAAGGGGATGGCGTTCCTAAAGTAGATTCCAAATCCAAGCAGTCTCAGTTACATCATTGGCAACACCCCGGTAGTCAGCCTCTGCACTAGACCTAGATATGGTGTGTTGACGCTAAGACGACCAAGAAAGAAGATTTTCTTCAAAAAATACACAATAACTAGAAGTAGACCGTCGAATAGAGGGGCAACCAGCCCAATCAGCATCAGAATATGCAATAAGAGAACCAGTAGAGGAAGCAAACAACTATAGGCCAAAGTCTAAAGTACCGCGAACATATCAAAAAATACGTTTGAGAGCCGCGAAATGAGGATCCTTAGGGTCATGCATGTAAAGACAAATTTGTTGAACCGCATAATAGATATTAGGGCGAGTAAATGTAAGATACTGTAAACCACCTGCCAGGCTCCGGTATAATGTAGGATTCAAAACAGGATCCTTGTCACGTGCAAGCTTGGACTTTGTATCAACAGGGGTCCGAGAAGGATTACAATAAACCATGTGTGCGCGCTCCAATAGCTCCATAGCATATTTCCTCTAAGAGAGGAACTTACCCGTAGAGTCACGAGTAATAGAATTCTCTAAAAAATAATTAAGGGTCCCCGAAATTCGTCATCTCAAATTACTGATGCAAAGATGAAATAATACGCTGAAGTAAAGCTGTAGAAGATGTGGTTAATACAATATCATCAACATATATCAATAAGTATGAAACCTCATTACCACGGCCATAAATAAACAAGGAAGAATCACATCTACTATAAGAGAAACCAACGTGTAAAGCATAACTAGCAGACCGTTGAAACTATGCACGGGGTACCTGCTTCAACCATATAAAGAACGTTGTAACTCACAAACATGATGCGGAAAACAAGAATCCACAAAACCCGAGGGCTGAAACATATAAACTGTCTTCAAGATATCACCGTTAAGAAAGACGTTCTTAACATTAAGCTGATGAACATGCCATCCACGAGACAGGGAAAGGCTAAGAACAGTCCGTATTGTAGCCGGTTAACAACAACTAAATTAGTTAAACACAATTGATACCAGAACCTACTGAGTGGCGCCCATTTGGTAAACAAGCCGATGCCCCTTGTACCTACTCAAAGATCCATCTGCATGATACTTATGTCTAAACAACCACATAGACCGAACCACATTAGCATGAGGTGTTTTGGAATAAGCATCCAAGTATTGTTTTTAACTAAAGCATTATAATCATCATACATAGCAACACGTCAGTTAGGATCAGACAAAGCAATAGAAGGAGACTTAGGAACATGAGATATATGAGACGTATGGAAATTAAAACGAGGATTAGGTTTAACAGTACCAACTTGAGCACGGCGAGAACCAAATCGGGTGAATTCGAGTTGGAAGATCTTGCCGTCGTAGTGTGTCGATATGTGTAAGGGAATAGGGCCACGATTAGATGGGCCATCAGGTTGTTTATGGGTTGTTGTAAACGATTGTGGTTGTTAGGATGTAGGTTTTGGAGGTGGGTCATAGGTGTTGGGATTTAGTTGTTCGTTATGGTTTGGATCTGTTTGTGCTACAAGTGATGGTGTAGTAGGTTGGGCCGGTTGGGTTGGATTTGTGAGAGGAAAAGGAATTATGGATTAAAGTGCGGGTGAAAGGAGACGGGTTAAGAAACTTCTAAGAGGGGGCGGAGGTGAGATTAGAAGTAGAGCCACAAGGGAATTGGTTTTCATCGAACGTGACGTGCCGAGAAAGAATGATTTTATTGGTGGAAAGGTCAAGGCATCGGTATTTGCGGTGGTAGGTGGGATATCCCAAAAAATGTAAGGTGTGGCTTGAGGGGCTAATTTATGAGGTGAATCAAGGTGTGAGTAGCAAAGGCATCCAAATATGCGAAGACGG
Source organism: Tanacetum coccineum (assembly GCA_026074375.1). NCBI lineage: Eukaryota > Viridiplantae > Streptophyta > Magnoliopsida > Asterales > Asteraceae > Tanacetum > Tanacetum coccineum. The sequence continues at coordinate 3,709 of BQNB010093928.1, forward strand.
GAATAATCAGGTTCCTTTTGAAATAATTTTGTATATGTATGTCATTATTAATTGCGGTTGAGGGAAGTAGTTTAAGAAGGTACGCGGCCATATGAAGTGCCTCAACCCAAAATTTAGGCGGAAGGTGGGCTTAGAAAAGCAAGGTACGAATGACATTATTAATAGTTCTAATCATCCACTCTAATTTCCCATTTTGTTGCGAGGTACGGGGACAAGAAAAACGAAATTGATTTCCATTTTTCTCAAAAATGTGAAAGAAACAACACATAATATCTAAACCACCAACACTAACAATAGGGGAAGTCCAGATATCAGAATGAATAATATCAAAGCAAGAAGAAACATAAGTATCCGAACTGACAAACGGAAGCTTCACATGTTTGCTAAGTTGGCAAGCTTGACAAAGATGTGAAGACTTCTCTTTATTACATGAAATGAAATGACAAGAAATAAGAGACCGTAGCACTTCTGCACCGGGGGGTACGAGACGTTGGTGCCACGTAGCATGACTGACAAAAAGCAAAGCACTAGGCATATGAGATGGTTTGGTAACTGGGTAGAGGTCTCCCGAACTGTAACATCTTAGGAGGATATGACGAGTTTTACAGAGAAACCAAATTCATCAAACTCAACTGTACATTTATTGATTTTATAATTTTATTAGCCTCTCATTAAACCGATGTTTACAATATATAAGTTTCAAAGGTGGGTTAGGCCCATACAAAATAAATAAATCCCAATACATAATAATAATCCACTAACAGTCAAATTGTAGATTCTTTTGCCAAGTGAGCGAGTTTTAAGAAAGGGATGTGATATGCACACCACACAAAGTGATGTGCACACCACAAAATTGTATATGTGATGCATATGGTACAACACCACATATGCATTTTTGTGGTGTGCACATCACTTTATGTGGTATGCATATCAATTCCCTTTAAGAAATGGAAATGGTCTTAAGACGTCGGTTTTGTTAATGTGCTTTGTTATCAAAATGGAATTTTTACAGGCTATACATTTGAGCTTTGTCATTTTTCTTTATTCTGTTTTGGTGGTCATAACTGTTGTAAGTAACTATGCCCTTACAAAGAAGTTTTGAACTAAAAAGTTCGTTTATAGATCGAATCAGATTTCATACTCAACATATAGTGATAGGCCATAAAATGCATATGATTCGAATGACTGCTAAATATTCTCTTCTTTTATCTTAGCAATGATATCCCGTAAGAATATATGAAGGGAGTTAAAATGGGAAGAACGATACTGAATCTATTAGTTATATTTGAAGTCTAAAACTTGCATGATGTTTGGGCTTTTGGAAGTCAATGTGCTATACAGGAAGATATGTTATTCTAATATGTTATAGACAAATGTGCTATACTGTAAGTTTAATATGTTATAGACAAAGTACCTTTCAAACTTTGAAAAGACAATCTTTTATGTCCCGTTTTAGTACCGTTATACCAGAATCGTAATGAAACCTATACCGGTACCAGATTAAGATACGGTTCCGGGAACGGGACGTTGAAATTAAGTCGGGGAAAAATCCGGTACATCATAAACGGTGTCGGTACAGTACCAAAATAGTATCGCGCTCATCCCTACCTTCAGGTAGATGATAACTATTAGGATTTGATGAGAGAATTCTTCAGCAAGCCTGTAATACTGCCGAGTGAAATCCGTTTGCATTGTCTAGAAACACGAAGTGACCAGCCTGCAATCATATAAGTCGAATCTCCGTTAATATTATGCTTTAGTTATATGACTACAAACTCTATATGTAAGCTACTCATACCTTTGGGACTCTAATGATTTCACATGGAACACTCATGTACTTTCGTGCATCGACTGCCCCTTGGTAATTCATCCAATCTTGGACACCAATTCATCTTCATTCATGCAATGTTGCAGTAGATAGTTGGAGTGCAATTTTTTTTGCTTGGTATTACCCTTACAGGAACAAATTTTTTCTCTCTTTGACTATTGTGCGGTATAACCTCACTACGTCATTTTTGGCTTTTAGCGACCAAAACTTTTAGGGACTACGGAAAGTAGTCCCTAAAGGTTCGCTAGACGATAAAAATACCATTTTTTGGCTCCGTCGATCAAGACGTTTAGGGACTACATTTTCGATCTTTAGGGATCGGGTCTAGAAATTCTTTGCTTGACGACAAAAATATCTAAAGGTTTGCTAGACGACAAAATAGGAGTTTATAAATTCTTTGAGTTTGACTACCACTTATCAGGACGACGCGTGATCTGGGAGCGAAGCCTTAAATTTAGTTGCTTCCCCCCTTTTCTTTTCCCTCACCCTACTCTTTCATTTTCGCTTTAGCTTTCCCGGTTTAGGGGATTAATTTATTGGATACCCGAGAACCACAATCTTTCCTAGGAACAGCTTCTACGACGATGTCCCTATAAGTTTGTTGACGAAAACAAGATAGTCAAAGTCAAATATTTTTAAGTTCGGGTGAAGGGAATTTTAGGCGCCAAACCTTTAGGGACCACATGTACTCCCTAAAAAGTTGTCATTAAAAGTAAAAAATACTAGAAAATTGATTTAAATTAATTAAAAGTTATTTAAATTTATAAAAGATGTTTTAAAATATTAGAAACTATTTAAAATATATTTAAATTAATTTCACGTAATTTAAAAACTGTTTAATATAATTAAAAATGATTTACAAATGATTTAAACTAATTAAAATGATTTAAATGACTTAGATTAAATATAGGGCCATTTACTTAAATAGGCCGAGCAGATCCCTAATTTCCAACCAATAGGCCATTTAGGGGAAAATCCCAAAAATAGGCTTTGAAAAAGCGTGATTTTTGGTTTTTGCATGATTTTTTGCTTTTTTCGAGTAAAAACACTAAAGTCGCGCCAAAAAAGGACATGTGGCAACATTTTTATGGAGTCGCGAAATCGCGCCAGTCACGCGAAAAATGAGAAGTAGTGCTTTTTAAAAGTTGGAATCTTTTTTTTGCTCATTTGCGTAATTAACTCTTAAATATAACCTCACACTTTAGACCGAACGGTGTGAAACCACAAAAAATAACTAAAACATACAAATTATATTCCAAATCGATAAACGTTTAAGCCGAACAACACCTAAAATTTCCGCCTAAAAATTATGAAGATATTAACTATTAATATGATATTGATATACACCACCACTACCACCAAATCTTATTCTCATGAAATTCTTATCCTCACAAACTTTTATCGTCACACCACCACCATCACCACCCAGTTTTGTGATTTGTGCAAATGGAGCCATATGAATCTTTTGTTGAAAATTAAGTGCAATTGTGAGATTGGGTCATACATGGAAATGTGTTTGGAGGTATGAAGTGTACACCCATCAAGTTACTAAACTTCCCTGATTCATTTAGTGGTTAGTTGATGTTGATGTTCATTAGGGAGTAACTCATCAGAAGGTTCAATCCTTCAGGGAGTTATCTCATCAAAGAGTGTTACTCTTTAGTGAGTAAACTCATCAGCAACTACTACTCATCAACTACTGAACTCATCTGCACGTATACTCTTCAGTGAGTGTGCTGATGAATGTTTGTGATGATGTATACTTGGATTTGCTGGCAATGATTTGTAATCGCCTTAACTATTAATAGGCAGTTTTAAGATTGACTTAATGATCTTGATTATAGGTCATGTAACCTCTATTGCATTGATGAAGGAGGTTATGAGATTAATTGGCCGATTAATGCTCATAACTCCTCTTGACTAGGAGTTATAACTCTTTTGACAAAGAGTTTCATCTTTATAAATAGATATTAACATTTGCATAGAAAGATACACAAAAAACATAAACACTTAGAGGCGAACGAGTTGTTGATTTGTGCCTAATTTAAGAACAAACACATGGTTTTATCCCAATGAGATATTCGTGTAACCCATATAATAGGGTCGAATAGTTTCCTTTGGAAAGTGATTACACGACTTTAAGTGATATCCGGTTACCATTGATTATCTTCACCCTCTTTTATGACTTACTAACTAACAATCAAAGGAAGTTATTTGTGATAATCAATGGTGGCTACCATGAAGCATATGGCGGTTAACTTCTCAAAGTTGGACAAGTTTAAAGGGATGGTGTGGGAACCCAAAACACTATCCTATATCACAACTTACATACGAAACCTTGGAAGAAATATATAAAGAGAGAGATGAAGTAATTCCAAAATCTAGAAAGAAAGAGGAAGAGAGGTGGAAGGAAACTTGTAAGATGCTAAGTGAAATTAAAATGAGACCAACACCCTCCTAACATGCTAGAAGGGGTCTTTATATAGGTTTGTCCATAAGGGGACGCCTAGGTTATGCTAGTTGGGCCGAGCTTGGCTTGTGTTGGGATTTTAGCCCTAAACGTGGACAATATTAGCTTAAAGTCCAAGCCTGTGTACCTGACTATCCTATTACAATGTTCCAATCACATAAACTAACATTAATTAATATGACCGTTACATTCTTGTATGACTTTGAATATTTCTAAGGCTAACAGATGGATTTTAGAAGATGTTAAAAGAAGATGCATTTCTTATTGACTAGCATGAGTATGGTGTATATATTGAGCACACCAATTCTAGATGATGGTGGTGATGATGCTACTGTGGAACAGATTAGAAAAAGGAACAAATAGGAGAATGATGACTATGTTTGCCGAGATTTAATCTTCAATGGTATGTCTGACACTCTTTTTGTTATTTATCAATTTCATGGATCTGCTAAAGAACTATGGGATTATTTGGAAACTAATTATATGGTTGAGGATTCCTCTAGCAAGAAGTTCCTTGTGAGTAATTTTAACAATTACATAATGGTCAATTCTAGACCTGTCATGGAACAATACAATGAACTTCTTCGTATACTTGGTCAGTTTACACAACATAAAATGAACATGGATGAGGCTATTTTAGTCTCTTATGTCATTGATAAAATTCCCCTTTCTTGGAAAGATTTTAAGCATACATTGAAACATAAGAAAGGGGAGTTAACTCTTGTTGAGTTGGGTAGTCATTTGCGTATTGAGAAATCCCTCAGGGCGCAGGAAACTAACAAGCCAAAAAACAATAATGTTGTTGATTTATCAGTTTTCAATATGTTGGTGCATAACAACTCCACTAGGTATAATGACAACAAGGGCAAACGTAAGCATCATGATAACACCAAGGCTGATCACAACAAGAAGTCAAAATTAACTTGCTTGAAGTGTGGTAAATCTGGACACTAAAAAGGGGATTGCACGGGTGTTAAGATTGGTAATAAAACCAATGGTTCAAGAACAAGTGGTTTAAGGATTGGTTCTAACAACCGTCTGAAAGGTTAGAATATATTTAATAAGTCTTTTCAGATTTATTATGTTACACATATATTTGAAGCTTACTTTGTGCAGATGATGGTGTTGCGTGGTGGGTTGACTCTAGAGCTATTATTCATGTGTGCAAAGATAGATTTTGGTTCAAGAATTATGAGTCACTGAATGATGGATCAACTTTTCACAAGGGAAATGAGTCAAGAGCCCAGGTGCATGGACGTGGTTGTGTAGATTTAAGATTGAATTCTGGAAAGACTTTGTCTTTGTTCAATGTTTTACATGCTCCTGATATAAGGAAAAACTTGGTTTCAAGTAGTGTGTTGGTGCAACATTGATTAGAATCTCCTTTATGTTTTAACGATGACAAATAAACATTCGCAAAACGTAAAATCACAAACGGTAGCTTGAATCCGCAAAACCGGATTTTACCATCTGGCACACTGGGCACTCGTCAGCGCGTGGCCAGCGCGTCACACACGAAATCCGTTTTGCAGATTTAACAATTGTCGGCTTTGCTCTTACCCGACGCATGTGGAAACTTCAATAAAGGTATGTGCATGATATTTGAGCATTTGGGAACACTCCAAATGAGTTTTTGACTTAAAGAGGAGCAAAAACGAATCCTCCTATTTTTCTATATAATGCCAACTCAAATCTTTTATCAAACGCCTCTAGCCAAGTCCGAAACTTATTCCTAAACCTAGTGTAACACCCGTAAAAATATCTCATATGTACCCGTTGACCTTTCGTACTTCAGTTTGACTTTATCGAATTTCGTGTTAATTTTACGTTTAATTGGGAAGTTATCCCGCGTGTATTTGAGGATCGTTACCAGAAGCATTCCGGGTTGCTATTTTATGTAGTCTTTTAGTAAATGTCGCGTTTTTACATTTTGTATCGATGTTTAAATTTTCAGAATTTACTTGAAGTTATCACGCGTTTTCAGCTTTTGTGTATACCTTTAATACCGTTTAAAAATATCCTAAAAGGGTAGAAATAATTATCAAGGAAGCATAGGATCCTTAAGCATGATTAAACTTTCAAAGATTGGCAAAACCCTCCCCTTTGTTTCCCTTTGGTGCGTCCATCCCCATCCAACACCTCCCCTATATTTTTGCTAGTCTTGTCCCCTAGATGCTTAGCATCCTAGGATTCCATTCAAAGAAGGTTATAGGTTCAATTCTTTTCAATGAACCTAGACTATTGATTATTCCTTATATAATTCAAATTCTTCATTCATTCTTTCATTCCTCTCTCCCTAAAACACACACATAAAATTTTCACTCTTCTCTCCCTCTCCTTTTGTTTGCCCGACGCCAACCACCACATAACCACCAACATTGTTCAACTGTGATCAAGATTTTAGAAGCTCAAGTATATTCGGGGTTAGATTAGATAGTTAGTTTATGTATTATAATCATCGTTGGTGTTGTTTGTTAGTTTTGATCATCTCTTCGTTCATCATTTTTGTAAGATCATCTTTTTTCAAATTCTTTTTGTACTTCCTTGATCCTTACAGTGTTTAGAAGCTAGTTGTACAAACTGTTTGCTAAAAATCAAAGCTTTCAAAATTTCATAAATCCCAAAAGGGTTTATGTGTGGTTCGAATTTAATAAAAAAAAGAAAGGAAAGATTAGTTGTGTTGTCGTGGTGAAACTTTTATAAAGAAATGATTTTTCTAAAGCTTATTGCTTATTTTAGCTTATTAATAAGCTCGAGAGAGCTTATTTGTATGCTTATATGTGTCGAACATAATGGCAAACCATAAAGGTTTAAGTTTTATGTTTATTTGTATTTGTCTTATTTTTCTAAATTTATTTTCATAGTTATTTGACAACTTATATGGTTTTGAACTTAACGGGCTTAATAAATAAGTCCAAAAGTGCTAGTTTGGTATTTGTGGGTCTCAGCCCAAAACTAAGCCCAAACCGTGAGCTGTAAGCCACAAATTGGCTTAATTGGTGGCTTATTGGATAAGCTAAAAGCTTATTTGTTTGTTTATTTACTTATTGGATTGATTTCGACCTTGTAGTAATCTAAATATTTCGTTTAGGCTTATTGGGCCTAAAAGCCCAATAGGTCCATTAAGGTTTTCGGCTTATTTTTATAAGGGATAATGCTTATTTTGAACTTATAAGTAATACGTATTAATAGCGTATTTGGAATAATTACAAAACCTATGTTTACGATAAGACGTTTGATTTTACGAGCATTAAACGGTATATAGAGCGTAGGAAATATTTTTGGGTTAAGTAAAGAGATTTGGCGAATTGTGAAATGTATTTCGAAAGCGTTTCGGATAAAATTCTATGACTTTGGAAAACTAATATATACGAACGGGTCATGCCGAAATTTCATAAAATTTCTATACTTAGAATTATTTTAAAAACTTAATTTTATAAATCTCGACTAAAAGACAAAAACATATTATATTTTTACATAATAAATAATATTCACATTTAGGTTGACTAAATAAATTAAAATACATATTTATATAAATATTCTAAATATTTTCTCAATATCGACAAAAAGACAAAATAATAAATATTATTATTTTAATACCCGACTAAAAGACGAAAAATATAATTTTTATAACTTTTATAAATATAAAACATCTTTTACGTATTATGTAAATTAAAAACGTACAAACATTTATAATTGAAATGTCTTAGCTATTATTTTTGGGTTACCGGGTAAACTGCCGATACTTATTTATTGTGTCTAGTTTTATATTATACTATATATTTTATATAAACCTTCGTAATACGTTTTACCGAGTCAAAACAACTACGTCTACCACACAACCAACAATACTAAATCATTTTCATAATAATCGTACAACTACTTTCTAAACCCTTAAGTATATTCGCAGTTCACGTCGTACTTATTCTGAACCCGACCGTTTATTATTTAGGTCGTGAGTGTGTACCGTCGTCCTTTACCATGTGATCATTCTCCTAGCCTTTTCACTACTTCATTTCACCAATCAAGGTGAGTTCATAGCCCCGTGCTTTACCGTTTTACATTACTATTTTTGGGATGAAAGCATTGCTTGTTTTTAAACCTTGGACACAAATTTTGCTTGAATACTTTGCTTGTTTACGTGTTGCCTAAGTAGCGATAACCCACCATGCCCCACTATCATGAACCTTTAGTTACCTTATGTAGGTGCAAGTGTTATAAATAGATCTATACTTTTATGAGCTTAAAGCAACGTAAATATACTTTTATGATTGTTGTATGTGTTACAATGATCATGCGTTTTAAATTATTGTGTTCCATACTTATGATATAATTAAACCTGCGAATTCACCAACTTTATGTTGACAGTTTTAAGCATGCTTTCTGGTACTTGATTTGGATTCTTAGTTGAACTACTGTGTGGTATCTTCTTGTTGTCTAACTGTACTTTTCAAGACTTATCTATTTATCATACTCATTGTCATTTTAAACGTTTTATGCTTCCGCTACCATGTATTTATGTTTCCGCAAATCTTTTAATTTTGTCATGAATTGATGTAAGACTTATTTATATTTCAAATCAATGTAATGAGTATGAATATCTCTTTAAAACGCCTTATAGAGGTCGTTCTCTTGATTTTGTGTGATGTATATCATGACATCACGCCCTCGGACACTTATTCCGACTAGACCCGGTTTGGGGGTGTGACAGATTGGTATCCAGAGCCAAGGTTATAGAGAACCAGGTAGTATATACTAGGTCTGGTCTATAACCAGTATGTGATCCTACATGTTTTACTTGCTTACGTATATAACTACCAGTGATACGTATATAAGTATTATATTACCATAATTATACTTACATTTTATTTTGCCATATTATATTATATTTTATTCACCATACGCATCCTTCATGGTTCATATAAAGAGATTGATATAAACTTTTGCTTGTGTAGAGTATGGCAGCTCCAGTTATTACTATTTCTTCTGACGTATCAGAGGAGAGCGTGGGATCCATTGTTTTGCAAGTTATTCAGTTCGGCACTATTCCTACAAAGGTCCCTGACGTTCTAGATATACCTATTGATCTACCTTCAGCACCAGAGTTACCCGCGGTTTCACCTTTCTTATGTTCGGATGACTCTAAGTCCGAGCCAGTTGATGAGTTACCTAAGAGACACGTGTCACTTAGACTTTATGATGACGTGGTTTCTAGGTGGAGAGACAGGGTTAGATTTCATCCATCTTCCCCATCGAGATCATCATCACCCGATACTACTATTCCATCTGCAGAGATTCCATTTACCTTACCCCATCGACACCGTCTACAGAGATTACTACTGCATCACCTGCTTGCGACATATCTACTTCGATCATTACCGCTTCAGCGGCCGTTCATAGTCGTATCTGGACGATCGCCAGGAAAAGTATGATGGGATTACGACCCGTGATGATGCAGCACGTAGTGCAGCTCTTCGTAGGGCTCGTCGGGCAGCACTTTCACTTGAGACATCATCATCCGATACTTCATTGGGATCTTCGTCAGATTCAACATCGCATACTTAAGAGAGTTCTTTTACTACTTCTCTACAAGGTACACAGATTTCACCAGAGGATCATCTACATCATTCTTCTGAGGCTATTCGCTCTCCATCTGGGCCATTGACCCGTAGGACGCCACAGTGCTCAGATTATACTACACCTACATCTTCTTCATCTGCTGGACACTCTCAGAAGAGGAGTCGGTCTTCAGCTACATCCATTTCGTCTGCAGTTCACACCGTAGGAGCCCTATCGCTGACTCGAGCTGACCTCCTACCACCTCACAAGAGGTATAGGGGTACATCAGCCGCACACTTATACGAGTCTAGTGATGAGGGTAGCCTAGAGACGCATGCAAAGTTGGACATGGATTCAGGCATTCGGGTAGACATTGAGGCAGTGCTTGCGACTGCAGCTAATGTGAACGTCGATGGATTATGTATTAAGCCAGTATTTGAAGGATTTGAGATGGGTTTCTAGCCAGGGTTGGCTGTTGTTAAGCCTGAGAGTGAGCCAGAGGAGGCAGAGGCCGATGAGGAGGCTGATGCCGAGATCCATCTAGAGGGTACCATAGAGATTGGGGTCGACGTTGCTACTGGGATTGATATCCTAGATGACTTGCTTATGCCTGACGCTATTAAGCTATTAAGGTAGCTTAAGGAGGGTATGCAGGGTATGTATGATCACATGAAAGAGATACCTCTCGAGAGGATAGATGATATAGAGTCGAGACAAAGAGAGCAGGAGGGTAGGAACCTAATATCTGATGGTGAGAGGTCTAGTTTGTTAGAGCGTGTTGTGGCCTTAGAGGGTAGCTACACGAGACTTCGAGACGCTTTAGGTATTGAGAGAGTGAGAGCTGACAATTTACAGCGACACTTGGGTTATGTAGAGGATGAGCTCAGACAAGTTTGCGAGCTTCGGGCTCATGAGAATCAAAGACTTTGGAGGATGGAGACCTTCATGATGAGGACATAGGATTATCGTCCTTAGACTAGTAGCATCATGAGTTATGGGTGGACCATAGTAGTAGTAGTAGTGGTAGTAAGGATAGGAAGTCTAGAACTTATTTTGACAATCGTTGTACCGACTTCGGATTTTATATGAAAGAAATCTTATTATTATTACGATCTTTTCTTGTGATTATTCTATATAATTATGTTATTCGTTCGTTCTGGCAAAACGTTATTCTAATTTATTTTATAAACTTTATTTTGTAAATTCTATTTATTGTTTATTTTAACTTTACCCCGTTCCAAATCTCACCTTGTGTTGTAATTTATGGCTAGATTTATGACTATTACTCGCTCTGGTATGACTCCCAAAGCCATCGAAGAACTAATCTCTCTACGAGTGGAAGTGGCGTTGGCTGCTTAAGAGGCCAACCGTAACGCTGGACTCATTGATGAAAACCAAAGCCAGAATGGAGATGATAACGATAACAAAAGTGGAGGAAATGGAAACCATGGTAACAATAATGGGGATGGAAATCAGAATGGGGGAAATGGAGGTGCAAGAAGAAATGCACTAGTTGCTAGGGTTTGTACCTATGAGGATTTTCTCAGTTGTCAACCACGCAACTTTAGTGGTACTGAAGGAGTCGTTGGTTTGGCTAGGTGGTTTGAGAAAATGGAATCGATGTTTCGTATCAGTAATTGTCCACCTAACTCTCAAGTGAAGTTTGCTACTTGCAACTTGCTAGATAGAGCTCTGACATAGTGGATATCCCATGTGCAAAGCACTGGCATTGATGAGGCATATGAGATGCCATGGAAGGATTTGATGAAGCTGATGATTGAAGTGTATTGTCCGAGGAATGAAATCCAGAAGCTAGAGAATGAGTTGTGGAACTTGTGTGTCAAAGGGACTGACGTCGCTGGTTATACGCAACGATTCCAGGAGTTAACCTTGATGTGTCCCAGAATGGTTCCCGAAGAGAACGACAAGATTGATAGGTTCATCTGGGGTTTGCTAGATAACATTCAAGGTAATGTTACCTCTTCTAAGCTAGTTCGACTACAAGATGCCATCAGGATGGCTAATGGCCTAATGAATAAAAAAGTTCGTGTGTATGCTACAAGGAGTGCTGAGCAAAAGAGGAAGTTTGACAATAACCCACGGGGCAACCGTGTACAGCAGCCACCTTTCAAGAGGCAGAACGTGGCTCAAGCTTACACGGTGGGCAACAGTGAGAAGAGAGGGTATACTGGGAGTGCTCCATACTGTAACAAGTGCAGATTGCATCATGAAGGCCCATGCACTGTAAATGTACCAATTGCAAGAAGGTTGGCCACATGGCCATGGACTATAAGACTATTGTTGCTGCCCAAATACTAAGAGCCCCCGTGGCAAACCAGAGGGTTGTGACCTGTTTTGGATGTGGTAGTCAGGGACATTACAAAAGTGATTGCCCTAAAATCAAGAATCAGAATTGTGGGAATAAGGCTTCTAACAATGATGCTCGTGGGAGAGCCTATGCATTAGGAGGAGGTGACGGCAACCCAGACTCCAACATCGTTATAGGTACGTTCCTTCTCAATAATCATTATGCATACATCTTATTTGACTCTGGAGGCGATAGAAGCTTTGTATCGACTACGTTTAGTGCCTTAATTGATATCCCTCATACTGCGTTAGACGTTAGTTATACTGTTGAATTAGCCGATGGGCGAATCGCCGAATCAGACACTATTATTAGGGGTTGTGCATTAAACTTGCTTGATCACCCGTTCAATACTGACCTAATGCCCATAGATCTGGGTAGCTTTGATATTATAATTGGGATGGATTGGTTATCGAAGTATCACGCTGTAATTGTTTGTGATGAAAAGATTGTTCGTATTCCCTACGAAAATGAAATATTAACGATTCGAGGCGATGAAAGCAGCGAAGGGAGTTGTCACACCCCGTCAATGGTGGAAACACGGGAATGTGACATAATGATTCACATTGCACAAGATACAAGATAATACCATCCGGAGTTTACAAAAGATTAATTTACAAAGGTTTCATGTTTCAATCTTGATAAGTAAGACCTCAGTCTTAAATCCCAAATCCCCAAGGGTGCACATCTTTAATCTCTAAAACCATCCATTTACCTTTATCAAAGCACACCTGAAAATGATACTCGAAAACGTCAACAATAATGTTGGTGGGCTCGTAGGTTTGAAGGAAACCCAGTCGTTGTGTCAATATCTAAAACAGTTGGACAATTGTGCTATATGACAGTGAATATATGCAAACAATTACAACCCATGACTTAGCATCCCCGCTAATCATGTACCAAGACCTAGCATTCCTGCTAGTCTTATCACCAGCGTGTACCACCGCTCTTGGGGTCGCAACCCTGAGGTCATACGCACCTAAAAGCCTACCAACTGGAGCATTTACAATAGGGCAGACCCTTCACAGACATAGCAATTCCATGTTAATCACACACATTGCCATGCACCTCGATGCAGGCAAGAACAATCATACCACATAATATTGACATAGCAGTCATAAGCACATAAATTATCCCCAAAACCAAAACCACATTTCGTACAGCTTAGAAAAACAGTTCAAAACACTTTTGAGTATCATTTTCCCCCAACGAAAAAGATTTAAAAAGTGGGGCTACGAGAACTCACCTCGAAAGATGATGATAACCGCACAGATAATCTCCACACAACGCACAAACAATCTCTACACAACGAACCAAATAATCTCTACATAACGAACAAAATAACCTCTACACAACGAACCAAATAACCTCTACTCAACGAACTAAATATCTCTACAACGCTCAACGGTACCCGGCCACGACCTAATCATTAATTTCACCTTATTAATATATATTGTACAAATTGCCTTATTGTACAAGCGTTCGTCTTTACTCACACCAAATTCTTATCCTTATTACCAAATCCTTAACCTCACTACAAAACCCTTCATTCTCATTTCAAAATCCTTATTCTCGTTACAAAACCTTTATTCCCATTTCAAAATCCTTATTCTCGTTACAAAACCTTTATTCCCATTTCAAAATCCTTATCCTCGTTACAAAAATGTTTTGGTATCATGGTTGTGTGGTAATTACGTAAAACAACTCGATGCACTTGGGCTAAATGCGACATCAATAAAATTTACTCAGAACATCTCCAATCGTTAAATCTAGACAGTTGACCAAACAATCCAGAGAATCCGACAAGAATTTAGTAAGAGTTCAAAGATCGAAAATAAACGAATTAACATCTCCGTAAACGATACGATATATATATTTAAAAAGTATATACAAGTATATAACACTTTAAATAAAATTAATAATATTTTATTATTATTTTTGTCTTTTAATCGGGCTAAAAGGGGTAAATATGAATCTTGACATCTTAGTACGTCAACGTTCAATCATTTAACCTTAACACTTAACGTTTACAAAAGTCGTCTTTGTCCATTAGTTATATCGACACAAAATAATTATTCCACATTATTTTCTAAGTGTGATATTTTTCACAAAATTTTGACATGACCCGTTCGTTTGTAAAAAGGTTTCCAAGGTTTTCAAACCTTATATTTCAATACTTTCCACAATTTTCCAAAATTCTGACAAAATGTCAAAAGTACATATTTTCCAAGTGTTTATCCATTTATTACTAAAATCAATCATATTATCCGTTTTCTACTACCGTAAGTACCCGTAAATCTATTTATCCGTCTTAGTGGTCCAAACTACTAAATTTTCACCTATTGGGCCCAAAAGTCTAATATTAATCCACTAACACTTGTTAAGTCCAACATAGCCATTTTAAAATTTCATTTGAGTCCATTAGTCCATTCACTAGTCATTGGGCCTTACGACCCATTAAGGTTTTAATATTTAGCCCGATAGTTAAAAACAAAGTCCATAACCTTTATATAATCCAAAATAAATCACAAGTCCAAATATGAGCCGAAACCCAATAAGCCATAAGCCAAAACATAAATAAGCTATAAGCTCAAATATAAGCCGAACCCAAATATAAGCCGAAACTAAATAAGCCAAAACAAATAAGCCATAAGCTTGAATATAATCCAAACCAATAAGCCAAACCAAAATATAAGCCAAAACTAAATAAGCCAAAACGAATAAGCTATAAGCTTGAATATAAGCCGAAATCCAAATTAAACCGTAAGCCCGTTATAAGCTAAAATCAATAAGCTATAAATAATCTGAAAATAAGCCCAAAGTAAAAAGTCAAAACCAAGCTAATAGGCCAAGCCCATTAACCTTTTTCTTCCTTCTTTTCTTTCTTGTTGGGTCGAAACAAACAATAAGCCTAAAATAATCAAATAAGCCATAACTAAGCTTATTGTTATGCTAGGTTTCAAAATAAGCACTTTTTAACACATGTTATTTTACCATCACAACCACGATACTAAAATGACCACTCCTTACCCCTTTTTCTTTGTACACAACGCAACAAACACCCCTATAATCAATCCGTTTCATTTTCAACTTTCGATTTATTTACGACGATCAACTTGTATAACTAACATTTAGACACCATAAGAAACATAAAAGTGCAACTTAAAAAAAGTTTAGACAACTTACAATTTAGGGTTTTGAAAAGCGAGACGAAATGCGAACCGACTACCCAAACGTAGTTTTCTATAACCCAAGACTACCAAATATCAACCCGATAGTGTTTCTTAACCCCGTGTTCTTGTTAAATCTTCCAAAAATGTTTCTTGACTCTTGTGGTTTGCGTCCGAAATGGAAGAGAAAGAGAGATGATAAATTTTTGTTTGTTTGATTTTTGAAAGAGTGAAATGCATGTTTGAGGTTATGACAAAATGATATGTACCCATACTAGGACAAGTTATCTAAAATTATACCTTGGTATCCCCCCCCCCTTTTGTCCCATACCCGGTCATAGGATCCTAGGGGCTTGGGATTGCTTCTTTTTATGTTGGGTTCACTTAAAACTCAAAATTCATCACTTTAAAACAATACCCGAAGTTCCTTATTATTTTTATTGAACTTAAAAACACTTTTCCATGAACCTAGGTTATTTACACGACATACTTCTAACTTAAATTCCCCCAAAATTCATTTTGGACACAAGAGCATAATTCTTAGTTGTTTAAAAACTAAAGTAGGTCTTCTAACCAAGTTATTGGGTGCATCAAAAACACCGTTCGGCTCAAACTTCTTACTTGTAATTTCAAGAAGACGAGAAACGTGATGGCGTTTATACATCTTTGGAAGTTACCTGATTTGGTCTCTATTGCTAACTCTTAATGGATTGTTTTACTGCTTGTTGGATGGAGGATTGCTTGTCATTGTCTTTGGTGGTGTACGGTTCGCATTTGGAGTGCCATTTGAGAGTTGTACTCTTTTTTCCTTCTCCAGGGTTTTTCCCACTGGGTTTTTCTTGGGAAGGTTTTTTAAGGAGGCAGGATCAATTGGCTTTCTATACTCCTGATGCTCGACTTCTAGATAGTTTTGGTGTCTTATGTTCTATTAGATGGTTCTTTCCCATTGGGGTGCTTGTTACTGTATTTAGTTAGTTGGCTGTGGTGTGGCATGTCACACACGGCTTATTGGTTGTTCTAGCCTTTGGTAGAGGTTAATGTGGCATTCAGCCACATTCCATTATACTCAACTATTTCTGTGATTAATATATTTTACCGAGGTAATCCCCTTTACCTAAAAAAATTCATTTTGGACATTTAACGAACGTGTCAGGACAAAAACGCGAGGTTACTTCAAATCAAACTGAAACCTTTCTCAAAAGTTTAAAAGTTTCTCGATTTCAAATACATCTTGTCACTTTAGACTCTATTCACAAACCTTACTTTTACGACCGATACGCACTACATTCAAATTTTCATGAAAACACTCGTTTTCAGATAATTTTTAATTTACACCTGAACGATTTACGTTCTAGGCAAACGTTACTTCAAATTACGAAATTACTTATTAAATAAGTTCGTAAATTCACCCTCGATTATTAAACTCGTTCTTCAATTAACTGCGTGACGATTTTTGCGGAACGCAAGAAAACTTCCCGGAACGCATCAAAATGACAACATAAACACTCCGACACGGGAAGATGAATAAAAAATGACTCACTTATGAAACTCATGACTCTCTCAACACCCGGTTAAACCGTAACCGTTCTTCACAAATTAAGTCAACCAAAGTCAACTTTTCAGCTTTCTCCTAGAAAACTGACAAAATCGAAAGACACCAATATAATTATAATATTTTATAATACTTAAGACCCAGGAAAGTTTACCGGTTATCACAGTCTAACCCCTTTAAAGGAATTTCGCCCCGAAATTCAACTCAAATCCTCAAGCACTATAACGAAAAAATTTCAATTCCTCAACATAGCACACTAGTTCTCTACCGGTTCAGTCTCTTCAAGCGAGGTTTCTTTCGATTCCCCCTATAGACTTAGTTCTAACGTTTAGTCCTTACACTTCCTTATGATCTATCTAGATCTTGTCTCACACAACATGATAGTTTTTTCTACTATCTCCTCAACTTAATAGTTCTTCCTGACCTTTGGGCCATATATTCGGTCGGGTGTCCGGATATGATCCAGTCCTCGACGCGACAACAGAACTCCTTAAGCATTTGACGGCATCTAGTCCCTTGGTTGTTCTATTCAGTGGGTTTAGTCCTCCAAAAGGTATGTGTCCCACACATCACGACTCTTGCACCGCTCTTTCAAGATCATCTAAGGTTTTCTTATCAAAAGTCTAGACTCTCGTAAGTAGGTATTACTTGCTTCAGGTACTTTAGGTTCCCACTAAGAATTTAGAATATTCATCGGGGTCACACTATGATCAAAATCAGATTCCAACTTAGCTTACTATGATTACAGCCAAGTCTCCTCGCGACTACACATGGTTTTACCTAACTCCGCGTTCTTCCAATGCAACTGTTTGACATGTCACTTGAATATTTTCAAGTTCCACATAGGTGGTGAATAAGCGCGTGAGGGGTCTCACAAAATGGAAATCCTATCCGAGGTGAGTGACGAACCATGTCACCAACGTATTAACTCATGTAATAAAACGTATTACCATCCATTGATTTTCAAATTTCTTACAAATCATTCTACTACCATCATAACTATGATTTCGATAAGGATCAACTACCGACTGATACTAATCAGTTCATAACTACTACCACTAAGACTACTTAGTTTAGATCTAACACTAACCGAAGCTACACGGTTTAGTGGTGTAAAACTCCTAATCAAGAATCTCATATAGTCTACTACTCCCCTCTAGACTCATGTCTCCTCTCCATCATAGCAACACGATCTGTCAGCTACAATCGCTCATGCCTCTCCTCAACAATCTGCCTCCTTAAATCATGATTCTCCCTCTGAATATCATATATAGCATGCCACAGAGCTACCCTTTAGGAATCAATCTGACCTGCCCATGCCTATAAAGCTAATACCGGTCTCTATATAGCATTAAATGTCATCGTATCTCTCTCCTTCTCCTGCTCTAAACTCCTAAATCTATACCTCTGCGAAAAGATCTCATCTCTAACCTCCCCTAACATAGTATACAACTCCTTCAAATCCCTTTATAACCCTCGAACAAAGTAGGTGGTAGCGCATCCAAACGCTGGGTGTGATCATGGAGCATGCTCTCATGAAGCTCTAACTGCGCCCCTACCTCTAAAAACTAATCCTCATCTACCGATATGGTGGCTGTTGGGGTAGCCACTGGCGAAGCTATGGGTGATGGAACTACTGGGGATGATAGTGAAACTGGTAAGGAACCAGACGACCACTCAGGAGATGGTGGTGTTTGAACAGGTGCAGCTGGTGGTACATAAGTCGGAATGTCAGTATAAACCCTGCCATCCTCGGGATCTACCTATGTAACAAGGGTGGGATGTCTAAATGCATATATCCTCTCTACTCTCTCCTGCTCTAGCATAGACCTAGAGCTCTTCCATACCTCATACATACTAGGTGCTATCTCCTTGGTCGACTCAAGGGCACGATGCCTAGTCGCCCCGTATCCAAGACCTAAAGGCTCGCTTACAGCTGTATCAACAACCACAACTGCCCGCTGACCCTCATGTGCAGCCTCCTCCTCCTTCTTCATACCAGGACCCTCGTCCTCTAAACCCTAACCCTCATCATCTAAACCATAACCCTCGTCATCTAAAGCATGACTCTCATCATCTAAACCATAACTCTCCCACTCGTTATCTAAATCTGAACTCTCATCCTCTGATCCCGCTCTCTCAAAATCTGGCTCCGAGCTCTCACCCTCAGTATCCTCACTAAGCTCATATGTACCCTAGTACCTCTTCCGTACTGGAAGGGTCATAGATGATGATGGTGATGTTGTCTCGTAAGAGGATCTATACCTCTTAAGGAAGGAAGATAGGGACAAAGCAGCTGCCTCCGCTATTCGGGCTGACATGCCCGGGATAAGGTCGGCTGAGTATGCACGGCCATATGTG
>BQNB010093929.1:0-26245 GCA_026074375.1 Tanacetum coccineum
CCATTCACATGATGATAGAGGAGAAGTATCCACTCACTCAAGAAATGCTATCTAAGATGTTAAGCAGAAAACTAGAGGTTGATCATGAAAATGAGATGGCATTTGAACTCCTAAGGTTTATAAGGTCACAAGTACAGAAGTAGAAGAATGTTTGGAAGAATCCTCAACAGTGCAGTCTAGAAGATTAAATACAGAAGAAACTTGAGATTTGCAGGTAAATCACAAGTTTAGGGGAGGATTGTTGGGATTCAGAGCTTCTACACTTAGTACTGCTAGTTGTAGTTAGTTAGTACTGCCAGTATACTTAGTACTGGTAGATAAATAGTTAGTACTGCCAATACATTGTTAG
Source organism: Tanacetum coccineum (assembly GCA_026074375.1). Classification (NCBI taxonomy): domain Eukaryota; kingdom Viridiplantae; phylum Streptophyta; class Magnoliopsida; order Asterales; family Asteraceae; genus Tanacetum; species Tanacetum coccineum. The sequence continues at coordinate 350 of BQNB010093929.1, forward strand.
TACTGCTAGTATAATAGTTAGTACTGTTAGTTATATAGTTAGTACTGCTTAAGTGATATGCATGAGTTATATTAGGAATAGATATGCATGATCACTTAACGCGTTTTGTAAGCCCATTAGGATTTTCCTTAATGTATAAAAGGAACACTACAGCATAGTTAGAGATATCAGTTTTCACATCAAGTTTTCATAGTTAGTTATTCTGTAACCTAGGCATAATACTTGCAATCAATATATATTCAAAGTTTAGTATACATTGTTCTTCTTAGTATTACAAGTTAGATTCCGCATAACTTGTAGTATTCATAATCATTTTTTCTCATATAGTTAGTTTGAATCTATTCAAGTTAACTAAGCCTTAACAAGCTAAGAAGATCTATTCATTGGGACTCACATATTCAAAGCTCCAAAAACCTCTATAAGAGCTGAGAGTGTTTCCTAAGGCGCAAAGCCTGGAGCTAAAACTGGACACAAAAAGCCTGCAACTTCTTCAAAACAACCCTCTATGTCCAGCAAAGAGGCAACAAAAGGTGGGTCCTCTAAGGCACCCACTGGTTCCTAAACTAGCAATTCCAAAAAGAGAAAAGAGTCCAGCTCGGCCATGGACTAAAACCCAAGCCGGCCTTCAGTTTCTACACATGTGGATACTGAAATGCATAAAGAGGACCAGCAAGCAACTGGTGGCCCAACTTCTTTAGGGATCACTAGTGAAGAAAGAGCCAACTCTCAGCTTAGTAGTGGTATGTCAGCATTAAACTTAAATAAGCCTATCTTTTCTGCATTTTTCATTATTCACTCTGAGTCTGCATCAGGACATGATGTTTCAACAGATTTCACAGCTGAAGCTGATCCTGGACTATCTGCTCCTAATGATTCTATACCTCCACAACAAGGTATGGATGAAGGAACCAAAAAAACTTCATATGATCATATATTTACAGGTACTGATCCACATGTTCGTGCAGACCAAACCAAATCTGTTAATGAAGGGTTGGAAACTGTCCTCACCCAACCTATAACAAAAAAAGGAGCAAGCTCCAATGCTATACATGATGATAAAGAAGAGGCCTCCAGCACAATCAAGTTGGAGGATCTTGCAAAGCTAGTGTCTCAAATACAACCAAGCTTCAAGGACCTGGATTCACCTGAAGATGACCCTGTCATCATTGCTGATGAAAGTGATGAAGATGAGCCAAATGATAAAACTGAAGACACTTCAGTTCCTAGATCCTCATCTCCCAAGTCTTCTCAAATTCAAGAGCTGACAAAACAAGTGCTCATCCTCCAATCTCAAAAACACAAGCTAGAACTAGAGAAGAATAAAGCTGAAGCTGAAGCCGCACTCCTAAAAGCTCAACCCTCATTTCCAAATGTGGAACAGCTCAATGAGCTACTGGTAAAGTCTTTACAAACTGAATTCTCAAAGATTTTATCTTCTTATGACTTTAGCAGCTCATTGCCAACTGAGCTGAAGGATCTCCCTTCCAAGTTTAATGAACTAACTGAAGAGATAAAAGGCTTAAAGACATAAGTTCATAAACTTGAAATTAAGCTACTAAAGGAGCTGAAAGAAATTCCCACAAAGCTGGAAGACTTTACAAAGACTGCTACCAGTCTTACATCTCAAGTTGCTGAACTGAAGACTCTTTAGTGGGAACTTCCAAAAGAATTTCTTTCCCTTCCAGCAAAGGTTGAATCAGCTCAAGCTAAACTGAAGACTTTGGATGCTCTTCCAAGTCTCTTGCTGAATGTCACAAAGCTCGAAACAAATTTGCAAGTTTTAGAGTTACACTCTACAAAAAGCTGGAGATCAAAGTATCCCTTCAGCAGGACAGGCTAACACAATGCATGCTGAGGGGGAGAAAGACACAAACCAAGCAACTGTCTCCCAGCTTTTCCAAAGAAGAGCTGAAAAGATTGCTGAAGCTAAAAAAGAAAATCTGAACCAACAACCAAAGCCAACAACACCACCTACTACTACACTAATCAATCCCCCAATCATCACTACCACTAATCAATGCAAAAATCCTCTTCAATGTCACACCTAGAAGCTCCTCTCAACTTGAGGGGGAGCACGTCAAGAAACGACAAGGCAAAAAGATTATGTCTTAGAGGTGGCTGAGGGAACAGAGACTGAAATAGTGACTCTGATGAAGAAGCTCATGTAACTGACTCCATGGTTAAATCCTTTAAGGAAAAGAAGCTAAAGAAGTTTGATTTTGTGACTGAAGGTGGAGAACATGTCCATTTAACCAAAGAACAAATCAGTGCACAAAAGGAAATAGAGGAGGAAGTAAAAGCTGAAGCTGCTAGACGTTAAGGTGAAATAAGGAAAGAAGAATTGATTGATATTCTTGGTTTAAAGATAGAGAACAAGTACTATAATGACAAGTTACAGTATGATAAATACTGTGACAAAATGCTGAATAGAAGAGCATCATCAAGAATCACCAACTGTGATGTCTTGACCAAAAAGGGTCCAATTACACTCAAAGTGTACAGAGAGGATGATACAAGTGAAATTATTCCTAATTTCAAAGCTAGTGATCTGCACCTTGGCGAATGGAGAGAAGTGATGAAAGCATGTCTAAAAAGAACTGGAAAAGGATGGGAAATCATCTACAAACAAATAGGGACAAGAATGGACTACATTCACACAACTGAAGTAGAACTGGGCATAAACTTGGATATTCCTTTAAGCAAACATGACCCTCTCGACAAACTAAATGATCTTGCAAACAAGAAAAGAAAACATGCTGATGACATCCATGACTACTTCAAAGCAACCAAAAGGCTTAAGTCATCAGTTCAGTATAGAGATCATTTACCTGGTACTGTGCTAAATGAACCTGTCCTTGGTATGATCATGTTTAATTTGAAACATTTCTCAATTTTAGCTCATTTTACGACTCCTATGATTCGTCACTATTTATTTTGGTCAAATACGCGTTTATTTTTAATTTAACTTTTAAGCTAAATCGCGTAGACTAGAAATAATCATTCAATGTAAACGGTCACCAAATAAATTAAGGTTTACATCAATCAAGTGTTATATAATTATTAAGAAGATAATTAATGACTTTGCGTTTTTTATTTTTATTGGTCACGTAAAAGGCTTACGTATCGCAATAAAATACATTTAGACACACTCCGGAAATACCTAGACTTACCTAGACTCAAACCAATACCCACTTTTAAACCTTAAACACAAAATTTAATTAATTCTTGTGTTATTAAGCCATTATGGCCGAATGTAGGTAAACAAAGATCATAATACAAGGATACTTACACTACATTTGTACAACTAAGTTTTAATTAAACCTTGTACTTGTATAATCCTAGCAAGATTTCAAAATTTCCCTTTTTCCTTTGACCTTACACGTCCCTCACCCAAAATCCACTAGAAAATCTCCTAAATCTTATACTAAGTACATGTACAACTATGGATTAATTAAGATATGTACTTAATGTTCCTAGTTAATCAAATACACATTGGGTAATAACCATTTGAGCTCTTTGGATCCTTTGTTTCCCTCTTGATACCCGCGGCTAAGGAAACACACACACAACCCAAAAGATTTCAAATGTTAACAAATCTTGTAATTAAGAGTTGTACTAGTAAGGTATTATCAAAACTATAGGAGATTAACTAGAAACCACAAAACCACCGATTTAGGGCACGGTTTGGTTTGGATTAGGGACAAGGAAATGTAACTAGCTCATAAGCCTATAAATACCCATCTACACTTGACACAAAACTCTTCTTGAAACTTATAAACACACAAACACTCAAACAAATAAGCCATTGTTTTTCTTCTCTTGTTTCGAGTCATAAACCATGACAAACACCCTAAACAATTTCCCTCAAGCATATAAGTGGTACTAGGTCTTCATACAAGATCATAAAAGGGTACACGAGACAAGACTTGGGAAATCGATAAGCTTTGAAGCTTGAGTTTATTATACTATCATGTATAATACATTGGGTTGTCATTTTACACGTTCCAACACGAAACCAAGACTCTAGGACTCTTGTTGTGACACCCCCATTTTTACAAATAGCAGCAGAAGCTAATATGGGGTATTACTTCAAGGTACAACAGTCATAATCATTGAAAACGAATAAAAAAGAGTCATTTTTGAAAATTTAGTTATCATTCATTATTTCATCAGAGTTTTTACAAACGAAAGGTCCTAAAATTTAAAATACAAAGTTTGAATGATAACAGTTTTGCCATCTTCAAGTCCTCGCTACTCCGTGCCATAGGTTGCTTAGTTACCTGAGATAAAACATGCTAAAAAGTCAACACAAAGGTTGAGTGATATTCATAGGTTTAAGTTAAATAATTTGAATGCAAATTTAATATTGGGTTATCGTTGTTTATACCAACACCCGTTATAAAACACAATATTATTTCCATTAGCCATGAAACCGAAGCCTTGGATATATTTGATTACGTTTTTTTTTTTTTTTATTTTAAATAACACAGCCCAACGGGTGCCTTTGCCAAAACACCCGCAGTTATATTCTAATAGTGTGCAATTGGTTACCGGTATAACTAGGTACACCAACGGGGAGTCCAACCCAAATAGATCTATTCACAACATTCACGCTCACTCCCAAGCATCCGTAGAGTAAATAACGGTTCATGATATTAGGGACTTTAGGCAAAATAGTTTACTTAGGCAATAAATAAATCAGGATAACATACAAAAAAATTCATTTATGGTTTTAACATGTAATCGCCCCTCGCGGGTTTATGAAATATTTAAAAAGATATAAAATACGAGCTTAATGAACTCACCTTAACGGTATAGGGAAATTTGATTGATAGCAAAGGTATAATGGAATAAAGTAACTGGATTTGTCACAAGCACAGCAACCTGGGTAATATGTCAAGTCTTAGTTTGATTGAATATGTTGTTACATTGTCATGAATATCTCTTTGATTGAATTGTATGAGTATTGTATCACCGTCGGGGGCCATCATAATATCAATAGGTCATTCAGTAAAGTTTGAGGAGCTAGAGGCATCTAAATCGTAACCCACTAACTCAGTCAGAATAATACCAAGAAAGAAACCCCTTAATAATGAAGCTACCCAGATTGTGATACGATATAATTGGTTTTTAAAGCGTTTGCTTGATAACTGGAAACTATAAGCACGTCAAAGCATTAATTAAAGTTATGTCTTATAAGTGTTTTAACATACTTTTATAATTTTTTTTTCAAAATGTAACATTTAGAGACCCTTTTAAGAATGAAAATAGGCAAAATAAACCCTTGAGTTTGCACTTTTACGAGTTATGGGTCCCTTCTAATTAAAAAGATGTAGCAACGTAAACCTTGCACTTTGAAAAGGGACATAATAGCCCCTTATAGTTATAAAATTTGATAAAATGACATTTTTAAGTCCTTTTTAGTTATAAGTTTTTTTTTTTTTTTTTTTTTTCAGAAAGATACGATTATATACCCCTTGCATGGAAATTTTTATAAAACAAGTCCAAATTTACCATGCAAGCTTATTTTAAACATAAACATTTTAGGGTAAGTGGAGGAGCTCAAAAGATAATTGCAGTTTATAGGCTTATTAATATAAGCTAAAATAATATGTTTTATAACGTGACAAAAGTTAAAAAATAAACTATTCGTTAAAGCCAGAAATCAAAAGTGGGGTTGAATTATGGTTATGTTGGATTGAAAACGCTTAGGTTTTTAATTCAAATTCCTTCAAAAATCAATAAAGTGGTTATAATTAAATTTATATTTAATGATAGATTAAACAACATTTAGCCAATAAAACATATAAGATTGAAGAAAAACATACATTAGGGTTTAAGAGTTTGCGATGTGATCAAAATGGGAAAACGCCTAGATTTTTGTAAAAATGGCTTAAGCAAGTGTTCATGCATGATTATAAGGATGATATATGTATGTAGGAGCAAAATGATGTTTATAAAAACCTGGGCAAAAATGATGGTTTTATAAAAACCTGGGTTTGAGCTTGAAAGATCGAAAATGGTGGAAATGGGTCACTGCGGGTTCGTATGTACTCGTATGTCTAGTTTCTTTGCTTCGGGGCTTCAAATCTTCAACACTCCTCTTGATTCTTGTTCTTGGATCTCCTTAGGAACTCATTGAGCAGAGATTTGCTGCAATGGTGGGTTATAGTGGGTGATGAGTTAGAATGAAGGGTTATGAGCCCTATTTATAGTCGAACTCAACCTTGGAGGCTAAGGTGTCTTTGTGCTCTAATCTTGGACATGTGTATCAGCTAGATATTGATGTGGATAGGCTAGGGAGGTGATATGGTGGTCTATGGTGGTAGAATAGGTGAGGTGGAAGTGGTTTTGGGTGGTTCTTAGCCGCGATAAGACTTGGAGCCAAAGGGAGGGTATGTGGCTTCATTTAGGGCCAAGGAATGGTTATAGCAGCATGGTAAGCTGCTTAAGAGAGTGAGATGCTTATCATTGAGGAGCTTGTTTGCAAGAGAAGTTTAAAAATGGGTCAAAATGCAAAAATGGGGGTCACGGGTTCATTAAGGCTTATTAGGGCTCGAATTGAGTTTTTAGCCTTGCATTTCACGTACTCTTATGATATAATGATAGATATATGTCCTTAAGACTTGTATTAAGGATTAATAACAAGAATTGATAGGTGGTTCGGGTTTAAAATGGGCGAAAATGAGTAAATAGGTCAAAAGATCAAATTAGGGTTCGTTTAGGGTTTTCTAGGTTTAATTTTAGTACATTGTTGTTAAAATGGTGAAATGATGATGGAATGTGATTTTTAATGTTGTAATTTATGTTATTACAATTTATTTGAGTATTGGTTTAGGTTTACAATGGATAAAAACAAAGAAACGGGTCATGGTTTATAAACTAGCTTGGTTTTAGGGTTTAGGCTTTTGAATTAGGGTTTTGAGTGTAAAAATATGTGTGAGAGCTTATGAGTAGAATAATTAGGGTTTATACATTGTATATTGAGTATAGTAGCTTGTACAAAAGTGGTGGTGAAGAAACTAGAATGAAAACGGAGGTAAAACGGCTATTTTGGATGTCATGCTTAATGACTTGTACATTGTGCTTTTAAAGACTTGGTGAGGTGAAGAAACTTGAAATGGATAAATCTCAGGGTATTAAACAACGAGCTATATTGGTTGTCATGCTTAATGACTTAATACATTGTGCTTTTTAAAGACATGTACACTTTGCTTGGAGCGGAGTTATATATTTCACACATCGCCCGCACTGTATCCAAATAACCCTCCCTTATGTACATATGATTAAGTAAACTTGTACATTCACAATAGATATTAACCTTTCATAAAATTAGGGTTTTAGCGGTATTACGCTACTTCCTTCCTCTTCAGAGTATTATGGATACCTAACGTCGAAAATGGTAATTCTATGAGTAATGAACTTTGTAAAAATGACTATTAGATATTGATTGATAATTTATTATGACTGGTCTTTGAATTGGTCATATATGTAGATAGGGATTGTGTAGGTAGGTTGCGTGAGCTCGTTTACTTTAGTTATGCAAGATACATTGCATATTGAGATATTGGTAATGCAAGTAATGTAATAAAGCGAAAAATTTCCCTGAAAAAGGTGGTTCATATATAATAGATAGATAGTACATTACATCTAACTTAATATATGGATATTTACATTTGATGAAAATTGCGGGTTGTTATACTTGTAAGTCGCGTTCCAAGCTTACATATTCATATCATGCTTTTCTTTCTTTGGTTGCTAGCCGTTTGGATCACGTTAGTTGTAATTAACAAACTAACATGAGTGGTGCATGCATGGTACAAATATTACATGTATATAATCTTGTGTGGTGCTAAAATGTGCAACGTTATAAAACAAGTCTTACCAAGGGCTAGGACTCTAAAATTGGGTTACGTTTAAAAAAACATTACCACACGGTAATCTTTTCATAAGACGAAAAGGTTGCGCGCGCGGGAATGTGTATACTAACCACTCGATCATTTGATTTGTGAGCGAACATGACCAATATGCGTGTAATGAGTACTACATTGATTTCTAGTATCATAACTAACCTTAAAAATCACTAGGGGGCTTACACGGGCCACTAATAGGCTCGTTTAATCTAAACAATCCACCAATGGGCCGAACAGGCCCAATAGTCTGTTGGTTGGGCCCACAGCTGAGTATTAAGCTCACTTGAGCTTATTGATGTGTTAAGAAGCTTATTAGACTTGTTAGATAGTAACACATACACAAAAAACCTTAACGAGCCACTAATGGGGAAAACAAACACCCACCCTACACATTCAACACTATTTTACAACACCAAAAAACCCACTACAAACAACTCCTAAATACATAACAATTCCATAATTCAACCCACAACCCACCTCAAATAAACCATTAATTTTCAAACCCCCCCATCTTACACCTCTCCATCTACACTCCTAACAAATATCTAATCTAAACAACCTAAACACCCACTTCCCACCATTCACATCCATTATCACATACACCAACATCTAAAACCCTCCCCCCTCAACCCTCTTCCAAAAAAAACCAATCTAATAATAATAATAATCTCTCTCATATAAATTTAAAATTTAACAAACCTACATCCATTTAAACAACAACACATAACATAAAACTAACCCAACTAAATCTACGCGCTCTCTCACTCGCACTCACGCTACTACACACTCGACAAAACCTACCACAACCTAATCACACCACCAATCTTCCAAAATTCAACCAAATTAACATTACCATCTTATCCTCAAACATTCAACTATTCAACAAACATAAATAAATTTACAACCCCTACAAAAACTCATACACTCAACAAAAACATTAAACTTATCTAAATACCACTTTATATTCATAAATTCATAAATTAATAAATTTCAAACACTCTCCCCCTACTAGGTCGACTTAATATATAAATTTTTACTAATAAACAAGACTAAACATCAACAACCACCCATCAAAACTTCATTTATCAAACTACACAGAATTTTTCCCCCCCCCCCAATAACAATTTCATATCTTCCCAATTTATGATTGAATCTAATACCTTTCCAAAATTCGTCAGTTGAATTTACTATAAAAATCCTTTTAGTAATTATACAATAACTCAATTGACATACAATAAGACGTATACCATTTCAAGATGATCGCCACTGCAACTTGTACGGAGTGGAAAAAATCCCTTCCACCATGCCATAGTTTTCTTGGCCATAAACGATAGACCTATAATAAACTGAAACCCAAAAATACTATCCTATTAAATAACTGTCTTAAAAACGTATCACCATAAACTCCAACAAGAAACTAAAAGTAATATTTTTACCAATCATGCCCACTCAATAACAGTTTGTTAAAAAAACTAACTATATGACCAACGCGCTAGCGCAACCACACGAAACTACAATCATGTATTGACATATGTAAAGCTTGGCAACGCGACTTACAAGCACACCCCACCTCAATTATCCATCAAATTACCAATATATCCAGATATATGAGTGATATACAGTTAGATGATAATGAACTATCTATCTCTTATCATAAGCACAACCCTTTTACAAGAGGAATTTTTGCCTTTACATACTAGCATTCCAATATCTCAATAAGCCAATGTAATTTCATACACTAAAGTTAACGAGCTCACTCAACTACCTATGCAATTCTATCTACATTAATGTCAATCAAAACCATATAATACAGTCAGTCAATTCTTAATATCATTTTTACAACAGTCATTTCCCCCCTTCCATCACTGTCACCAACTTGCGCCAACCTAAGATCAAATAGGCTTTAAACCATTTTCGTATACCTATTAAAACACTCTAAGTTTTTTGAATGATATGGTGAATAAGCTTGTTAGTGTGAATGTATCCAAGATTACTAATTCATATGTAAAAAGTAATATAAACATTCATTTGAAATTATTTATAATACTCCATATGTCAACAGTTCAGTCTTTAAATGACTACACATTGTAGAAGTCAGTTATGCATGACATCCAAAATAGTCGTTTTTACCTCCTGTTTTCTATTCTTGTTTCTTCTCCACCAACCTTGTTGTACAGGGCTATTACAATCAAATATACAATGTATAAACCCTAATTTGCTACCTATAAGCTCTCACACATAATTTGTTCTATCCATGACACTTTTTCTTGTTCTTATCCATTTTTTACCTAGGATTCCATTATCTTTATAAAGTTGTTTAACATTAAAATACATCTTTTTAAATACACATTCCATCTAGGTACATCTATTTTCAACAACAATGTACATGAATTATACTAGAAAACCATAACGAACACTAATTTGTTATTTTGACACGTTTACTCATTTTCTGCCCATTGTTAACTGAACCACCTATCACATTTCCTTGTTTGTATCCTTTAATACAAGTCTTAAGGTCATAGATCTTTAATTTTATCATATGAGTACGTGATTTGCACGGCTAAAAATCATTAAGATCCTTATAAGCCATAAATGAAACCGCGACCCCATTTTTGCATTTTGACCATTTTTAACTTTCTTGCTAACATGAACTCCTCTATGACAAGCACCTCACTCTCTTATGCTGATTACCATGCTGCTTTAACCATTACTTGGCCCTAAATGAAGCCGCATACTTCCCTTTGGCTCAAGCTTGCTGCGGCTAAGAAACAACCAAAACACTTTCCACCTCACCTATTCTTCCACCTTTAGACCACAACATCACCTGCCATAGTCCTCTAACTTGCTACCAACCATGCCACCTCATCCTCTTACCTTGGCCTCCAAGGTCTTATTTGGGTATAAAAACCCATTCGCACCTCTCATTCAAACTCGTACCACCCATCTTCTTTCTATAACCCACCATTACAGCAAATCTCTGCTCAATGAGTTCCTAAGGAGATCCACGAACAAGAATCAAGAGGAGTGTTGAAGATTTGAAGCCTCGAAGCAAAGAAACTAGACATACGAGTACACACGAACCCGAAGTGACCCATTTCCACCATTTTCGATCTTTCAAGCTCAAACCCAGGTTTTTATAAACATCATTTTGCCCCAGGTTTTTATAAACATCATTTTGCTCCTACATACATATATCATCCTTATAATCATGCATGAACACTTGCTTAAGCCATTTTTACAAAAATCTAGGCGTTTTCCCATTTTGATCCAAAACCGAACTCATAAACCCTAATGCTATGTTTTTCTTCAATCTATATGTTATAATGGCTAAATGTTGTTATAATCTATCTTAAATAATATTAATATAACCACTTTATTGATTTTTGAAGGAATTTGAATTAAAAACCTAAGCGTTTTCAATCAAAAACCCTAATTCAACCCATTTTGATTTCTGGCTTAACGAATAGTTATTTTAAACTTTTGTCACGTTAAAACATATTATTTTAGCTTATATTAATAAGCTATAACCTGCAATTATCTTTTGGAATGTTAAAATAAGCTTGCATGTAAATTTGGACTTGTTTTATAAACATTATCCATGCAAGGGGTATATATCGTAACTTTCTGAAACTTATAACTAAAAGGACTAAAAATGTCATTTTATCAAATTTATAACTATAAGGGTCTATTATGTCACTTTCCAAAGTGCAAGGTTTACTTTGTACATCTTTTTAATTAGAAGGACCAAACTCGTAAAAGTGCAAACTCCAAGGGTATATTTTGCCATTTTCATTCTTAAGGGTCTAAAATGTAACATTTTGAAAAATTATAAAAGTATGTTTAAAACATTATAAGACATAACTTTAATTAATGCTTGACGTGCTTATCGTTTCCAGTTATCAAGCAAAACGCTTAAAACCAATTATATCGTATCACAATACTAGGGAGCTTCATATTAAGGGGTTTCATCTTGGTATTACGTTCTGACTGAGTTATTGGGTTTACGATTTAGAGTGCCCTAGCTCCTCAAACATTTACTGAATGACCTTTGAATTATGATGGCCCGAACGGTGATACAATACTCCATAACAATTCAATCAAAGATGATATTCATTATAATGTAAAACATATTCAATCAAACTAAGACTTGACATATTACCCCAGGTTGCGTGTGACAAATCCGTTACTTTCATTCCATATACCTTTGCTATCAATCAAATTTCCCTATACTGTTAAGGTGAGTTCATAGCCTCGTATTTTAATCTTTTAAATATTTCATAAACCCGCGAGGGGGATACATGTTTAAACCATAAATGCAATTATTTTTGTATGTTATCCTGATTTATTATTGCCTAAGTAACTATTTTGCCTTGAAGTCCCTAATATCATGAACCGTTATTTACTCTACGGAGTGAGCGCGAATGTTGTGAATAGATCTATTTGGGTTGGACTCCCCGTTGGTGTACCTAGTTATACCGGTAACCAATTGCACACTATTAGAATATAACTGCGGGTGTTTTGGCAAAGGCACCCGTTGGGGCTGTAACGTATCAAATATATCCCAAGGCTTCGGATTCATGAGCTAATGGAAATAATATTTGTTTTATAACGGGTGTATAACAACGTAACCCAATATTAAATTTGCATTCAAATTATTTAACTTAAACCTATGAATATCACTCAACCTTTGTGTTGACTTTTTAGCATGTTTTATCTCAGGTAACTAAGCAACCTATGGCACGGAGTAGCGAGGACTTGAAGATGGCAAAACTGTTATCATTCAAACTTTGTATTTTAAATTTTGGGACCTTTCGTTTGTAAAAACTCTGATGAAATAATGAATGATAACTAAATTTTCAAAAATGACTCTTTTTTATTCGTTTTCAATGATTATGACTGTTGTACCTTGAAGTAATACCCCATATTAGCTTCTGCTGCTATTTGTAAAAATGGGGGTGTCACAACAAGAGTCCTAGAGTCTTGGTTTCGTGTTGGAACGTGTAAAATGACAACCCAATGTATTATACATGATAGTATAATAAACTCAAGCTTCAAAGCTTATCGATTTCCCAAGTCTTGTCTCGTGTACCCTTTTATGATCTTGTATGAAGACCTAGTACCACTTATATGCTTGAGGGAAATTGTTTAGGGTGTTTGTCATGGTTTATGACTCGAAACAAGAGAAGAAAAACAATGGCTTATTTGTTTGAGTGTTTGTATGTTTATAAGTTTCAAGAAGAGTTTTATGTCAAGTGTAGATGGGTATTTATAGGCTTATGAGCTAGTTACATTTCCTTGTCCCTAATCCAAACCAAACCGTGCCCTAAATCGGTGGTTTTGTGGTTTCTAGTTAATCTCCCATAGTTTTGATAATACCTTACTAGTACAACTCTTAATTACAAGATTTGTTAACATTTGAAATCTTTTGGGTTGTGTGTGTGTTTCCTTAGCCGTGGGTATCAAGATGGAAACAAAGGATCCAAAGAGCTCAAATGGTTATTACCCAATGTGTATTTGATTAACTAGGATACTTAAGGAAATACTTATCTTAATTAATCCATGTCGTACATGTACTTTAGTATAAGATTTAGGAGATTTTCTAGTGGATTTTAGGTGAGGGACGTGTAAGGTCAAAGGAAAAGGGGAAATTTTGAAATCTTGCTTAAGGATTATACAAGTACAAGGTTTAATTAAAAGTTAGTTGTACAAATGTAGTGTAAGTATCCTTGTATTATGATCTTTGTTTACCTACATTCAGCCATAAAGGCTTAATAACACAAGAATTAATTAAATTTTGTGTTTAAGGTTTAAAAGTGGGTATTGGTTTGAGTCTAGGTAAGTCTAGGTATTTCCGGAGTGTGTCTAAATGTATTTTATTGCGAAACGTAAGCCTTTTACGTGACCAATAAAAATAAAATACGCAAAGTCATTAATTATCTTCTTAATAATTATATAACACTTGATTGATGTAAACCTTAATTTATTTGGTGACCGTTTACATTGAATGATTATTTCTAGTCTACGCGATTTAGCTTAAAAGTTAAATTAAAAATAAACGCGTATTTGACCAAAATAAATAGTGACGAATCATAGGAGTCGTAAAATGAGCTAAAATTGAGAAATGTTTCAAATTAAACATGATCATACCAAGGACAGGTTCATTTAGCACAGTACCAGGTAAATGATCTCTATACTGAACTGATGACTTAAGCCTTTTGGTTGCTTTGAAGTAGTCATGGATGTCATCAGCATGTTTTCTTTTCTTGTTTGCAAGATCATTTAGTTTGTCGAGAGGGTCATGTTTGCTTAAAGGAATATCTAAGTTTATGCCTAGTTCTACTTCAGTTGTGTGAATGTAGTCCATTCTTGTCCCTATTTGTTTGTAGATGATTTCCCATCCTTTTCCAGTTCTTTTTAGACATGCTTTCATCACTTCTCTCCATTCGCCAAGGTGCATATCACTAGCTTTGAAATTAGGAATAATTTCACTTGTATCATCCTCTCTGTACACTTTGAGTGTAATTGGAACCTTTTTGGTTAAGACGTCACAGTTGGTGATTCTTGATGATGCTCTTCTATTCAGCATTTTGTCACAGTATTTATCATACTATAACTTGTCATTATAGTACTTGTTCTCTATCTTTAAACCAAGAATATCAATCAATTCTTCTTTCCTTATTTCACCTTAACGTCTAGCAGCTTCAGCTTTTACTTCATCCTCTATTTCCTTTCATGCACTGATTTGTTCTTTGGTTAAATGGACATGTTCTCCACCTTCAGTCACAAAATCAAACTTCTTTAGCTTCTTTTCCTTAAAGGATTTAACCATGGAGTCAGTTAATGAGCTCTTCATCAGAGTCACTTTCAATTCTCTTTTCTCAGCATCTCTAAATGACATTATCTTTTATGCTTTTGTTTTTCTTGGATGTGCTCCCACCTCAGTTTGTGAGAGGTGCTTCTTAGGTGGACTTTGAGAGGAGTTTTTCATTTGAGTAGTGTCTAGAGATGATTGAGGATAGATTGGTTAGTAGAGGTGGGGTTGTTCGGCTTTGGATTGTTGTTCAGACTTTTTTTTTAGCTTTCAGCAATCTTTTCAGTCTCTATTTTGGAAAAGATGGGAGACAGTGCTTGGTTTGTGTCGTTCTCCCCCTCAGCAATTGAACATGGGATTAATAGGGTACTAGGGTAGGTTTTGCACCCTATCCCTAGTGTAGGAAATAACCAAGTTACCGCCTCTATTACTTAATATACTTAAAAAGTACAGGAACTCTTTAAGAGAGGGTTAATAGTCTGTATAGGTTATTAGACTAGTTCTTGGGATAGTTAGGATTAATCACTATGACCAGGTTGCCTTACCTTCGTGACTTTTGGGAGATTCAGGATCATAGAAATTATAAGACAGACTAAATATATCTATTTAAGTCTGTCGACTTTAGAAACCACCAATGAAACCATGGTGTAACATTGCACAGGAAAACATAGTTGTAACGGTAGTAATGAAATGGCTAGGCTAGAACGCCTTTCTCCCTGATTACTTCTATTACTTTACTTTTCGAATAGTTACTTTCTTGTTAATCTCAAAATCAACTTAAAACCATTTTCAAACGTGACAATTCAAATTAAAACTAATTGATACTTAGCTCTTGGGATGACCTCGGATTTACCATCTCTACACTACTCACGATCGGGTTCTCTGACCGTTAGTGCGTTTATAGGTGAATCAATTTTTATAAATTTAAAACTTGAATAAAATATATTTTAAAATAAAATACGCATCAAGTTTTTGGCGTCGCTGCCGTGGAGCTAAAAATTAGTATTAATTTGATTTATTGTAATCATTTCCATTTCTCTTTCTAACTTCTAAATTCTGCTGGAACTATAGCGGGAGTAGACATCAATACTCTCACCATGGAACAATACTTAGCATTGTCACGAGAAAACCAGGCATCGGGCATGGTTAAACCAGAAATCAGAGGCAATGTTAACTTTGAGATCAAGAGTCAATTCATGCGAGAATTGAGAGAAGACACCTTATCCGGGAATAAAAATAAGGATGCCCATGATCATGTTGATCGAGTCCTCAACATTGTAAGTTTTATCAATATTCACGGAGTATCAAAAGACGCAGTACTGCTACATGTGTTCCCGTTCACTCTTACTGGATCCGCTAAAAGATAGGTGGATAGACTCACTCCAGGAGCTGTCAACACTTGGGACCTCCTTAAAAAGGCCTTTATCCAAAGGTATTGTCCATCAACCAAGACTACTAAATAGCTTGTAGACATCCACAACTTCAAGCAAGAAAGCGACGAATTATTATACCAAGCTTGGGAATGGTATAATGATTTGCTGTGTAAGTGCCTAACCTACGACATAAACAGCCATCAAAAGGTAAACATTTTTTATAAAGGTTTGAACACTATGAACCGTCAATTACATGATTCGCAAGGACCAATTCCTAGGATGACACCAACTCAAGCTCTGACGACAATACAAACTATGGCCGACCACTCTTAAAAGTGGCACGACGGGACATCAAGCAGGAACAATAGCAATAGCAGTAATACTGATGGACTTGCTGCAATTGTAAATAAACTGGATAACTTGGGACACGATATGAAGAAGCTGAAAGAAAATGTTCATGCAATCCAAGTTGGATGTCAAATCTGCAAAGGACCTCACCTTGACTGACTGTGCAGTCCCAATGAATAGATTTTCTTAGCTTGTTAAAGCTTAGTTAACTTGGATAAATCCAAACTTAACTATGTGAGAAACTATGATTATGAATACTACATTATGCGCAATCTAACTTGTAATACTAAGAAGAACAATGTAAACAAAACTTTGAATATATATTGATTGCAAATATTCTGCCTAGGTTACAGAATAACTAACTATGAAAACTTGTATATTGCTGTGAAGATGGATATCTCTAACTATGTTGTAGGGTTCCTTTTATACCGTAGGGTTCCTTTTATACACTAAGGAAAACCCTAATGGGCTTACAAAACGCGTCAAGTGATCATGCATATCTATTCCTAATATAACTCATGCATATCACTTAAGCAGTACTAACTATATAACTAACAGTACTAACTATTATACTAACAGTACTAACTATACTGGCAGTACTAACAATGTACTGGCAGTACTAACTAACTATAACTAGCAGTACTAAGTGTAGAAGCTCTGAATCCCAACAATCCTCCCCTAAACTTGTGATTTACCTTCAAATCTCAAGTTTCTTCTGTATTTAATCTTCTAGACTGCACTGTTGAGGATTCTTCCAAACATTCTTCTACTTCTGTACTTGTGATCTTATAAACCTTAGAAGTTCAAATGCCATCTCATTTTCATGATCAACCTCTAGTTTTCTGCTTAACATCTTTGATAGCATTTCTTGAGTAAGTGGATACTTCTTCTCTATCATCATGTGAATGGCAATTCCATTGTCCATCAACAAAATATGAATTCCACATGAATCAAATAGTCTCCAGCTTATCAAATTGTATTCATGTTGATGCCTCCAGACTTCATCTTCTTCATCAGGTTGAAATAAGATCTTCAGATCTCCCCATAACATCAAGTCATATCCTTCTGGTCTTGATGTTGCATACCTTTCTTCTACTAGTCTGTGTAGATCCATTACATCCTGTCTGTCAAAATCATCAAGCATCTCACTGAAAATCTTGTAATTCTTGGAACCTCCATCTGCTCTGATGATTTGATAATACATAAAGTTTTCTGTCAGGACATGAGTCTTCCAATCAACTATTGGATACTTAGTACCCAAAGATTCAATTTCCATAGCAAATTCTTCTCTTAGAACCAGATCCAAATAGGCTTTAAGTTCTTCCTTCTATATATCATCTTCTATCTTTTGCCTTTTTGTACTTTCTTCACTTTGCTTTTCACCTGCTCTTTTCCATGCAAGTGATTTCTTTCTACTTCCTTTCTTTTTACTACCTTTTTCTTTTTCAGAATCCATGGGTGCAAAGGATTGAATTTGATCCCATACCTTTTCAAATATAGGTCTAATGTCTTCAGACTTCATTCCCTTGAAATAATTCATCTTGTATACTCCCTGATTCTTCAAGTACATGACCATGTTCTTCCTTACTTCAGCTACAGATTATGGTCTATTCAGCTGAGCATGGTATCTTAACACTGCAGGATTACTCTAATCAATGACATGAGCTTGATCATCTTTAGCTATAACTCTTT
Organism: Tanacetum coccineum; assembly: GCA_026074375.1. Classification (NCBI taxonomy): domain Eukaryota; kingdom Viridiplantae; phylum Streptophyta; class Magnoliopsida; order Asterales; family Asteraceae; genus Tanacetum; species Tanacetum coccineum. Next base: position 18,487 of record BQNB010093929.1, read on the forward strand.
CTTGTCCTGCTTTATTAATCTCTTCATATAGTTGTCTAGCTATTTCAGCATCCATTGTAATCCTCTGAGTCTCTTATTCATTAAGTTGTTCTTGCAACCTTACAGCTTCTTCATGCCCAAGTCTTTCTTGCTCTAGTTGCTTCTTTGTCTTCTTCTCAGGCTCAGGCTCTGTCATAATTCCTTTACCCTTATCTTTTTTCTTTTTAGCACTCCTTCTGATATATACTAAGTTCTCAACAGCAGTACTAACTTCAGCAGTAATAACTGCTAGTAGTACTAACTTCAGGAATGACAATATTATGTTCTGCTCCAACAGTACTAACTTCTTTTTCACCTTTTTCTCCACTACCCTGATCTTACACAATCTTAGTAGGTTCTTCTTCTAGCAATACCTCAGTATCATCACTAATATTCTCCTGAATCTCTGCATCCTCCTGAAACCATGAAGGTCCTTCATCTTCTACCATTTCTTTACCCTTTTGGTGAGAGTGATAAGGGCTTTGTTGTAGACAGCTTTGGTGCTTGCAAGTTCATCCTCCAATGAAGTAACTTTATCTGACAATTTTGTACAAAGATTTATCAATTCCAAAAGTTGCATACTACCCTCACCCACTTCGAGATGTGTTACCTTCTCTGAGAGGTGGTTTATTGGGAAAGTTAGATACCCTTTCAGGCCTAGCCTGAACATGAATATCCCCAATGGTAAAGTGGCACTCGGGACCACCTTCTGAGCTAGTTCTTAGAGAACTTGGCCCAGATGATGTTGCCTTGGTTTGGGTCTTAGCAATGTTACCACTGCCCTGCTCTGCTTCTAAGCTAGAAGCAGTAGTGGTAGCCCTTTCCAATCCATCATGCATCTCCTTGATAATGGCCTCATCACAACACTTGATGGAACATTAGACTGAGGTATCCTAATGCCCATTCTTCTTGTTCTTGTCCTGGTTTTCCTATAGGTGTTGGAGATATTTTGGAGTTGTGTGAGAATTGTTTTCAATGAGATTGGATGTGTGCTGGTCCACTCCGTGTGCTTGATGAAACCGTCCCCTAACCAGGTTGGTCCATGAACCAACAAATAATTAAATAGGAGGTATAAGTACCCCTGGCAAAACCTCTTTCATGTTGCTAAAAGGTTTTGTTTTTAAAAAAGGAGAACAATATGTTTTCTTGTGTTGTTTAAAAAGCCTTTTCTTTTTATTCAAAATGATTTGCAATGAATCGTGGATGCGCGCGAGACGCACTTTATTGAGCGGATCACTATCCACATTTTTCACCATCCATAAAAAATTAGCTTTTGAAAACTTAAAAGTCCCTGTTTGTAGCTAAACAAATAATTACAATTGCAATATTACTAGAAAATTGTTCCCATGAAGTTTTCTTAGGACTTATACAATGTAAGATGGTATGGATCAAAAATCTCTATTGGGGTAAAAATTTACCATTTTGAAAAGTAAGTTTATCATCATTAGAAACATACCCCATTAGAGTGAGTTGTTCAAAAAATTTCAGTATTTGGCAAAGAACTAATACCATATTGCATCTGCTAATTGGAGATGTCTCCTAACAGATGCTTCAATAATAGCAATTACTTTGTACTTCCTGCAGGTTTCTGTAAAAACGCGACCATGTTGTGTTTGTCACAAAACTCCAAATTTGCCATTGATAAAGAGAAGTGTAATTAGGGTTCTGGGATATGATCATGGATGAAAGTATGTGTATTTGGTAGAGTTAATTGAGATAAGAGAGAGTTTTTAAGTTTCGTAATTGGACCGACTGAATAAGATTTGTACTTATCTTGAAGAAATCCTATGAATTTATAGAAAAATCATGAATTCTTCAATTAGTCAAACCTATAAGCTATAAGCAAGGCAGTTGGCGGAAATATCTCAACGGCTGTAAAGAATTACTTAAATTCTGTTATGCCTTGAACAGTACTAACAGTCATCCACCAATACTAATATTTGCCTAGTAGTACTAACTCTAAGCCTAGCAGTACTAACTTTGCCCAACAGTAGTAATATATGCCTAGCAGTACTAACTTAAGTCTGGCAGTATTAAGTTTATGCCAAGCAGTATTAACTCCAATCTCATTCCAATGTAGATTCTTACAATCTCTCTTTCTGTTTTTATACTCACAATATCTCTCAATTCTTTTTGCTCACCAAGTCACTCTTTTTGTTTTTAAGCACACATCTCTCTTTCTGTTTTTGGCTCACAACTTCTCTCAATTATCAGGCAATTTTGTACAAGGTGCCATCAATTCTTTTAGTTTCATACTATCCTCCCCACTTCCAAGTGTGTTAACTCTTGAGAGAGGTAGGTCATTGGACTTTTAGATGCAGCCTCAAACCTAGTTTGAGCATCTACATCCCCAATGTGGTTTCTTGGCACCTAGGACCACTACCTGAACCAGTTCCCTAAGGACTTGGCTCAATAAGTGTTGCCATGGATTAGGTCTTAGGTTATGTTACCATTGTCCTGCTCTGCTTCTAAGCTAGAAGTAGTAGTGGTAACCCTTTCCATTATGTCACCTAACTCCTTATGGACAGCCTCATCACCAACCTTTATAAGGGGACCACCGGACTAAGGTATCTTAGTGTCCTGACCTCTTTTGCCAAGCAGTACAAATTATACTTAGCAGTATTGATATTTGACTTAACAGTTTTAACTTTGTCTTTAATAATTATACAACAACATACCTCTATTCATCACAAGCACACTAGAAAAGACTAGATAGACATGTGAGAATTCATGAGGATCCATATTTATGTATAACCTATGAATAGAAGTTAAGAACTGTTAAACCTCCCCTCAACCAATGTAGCTACAAATTAAGCATACCAATGCTTGCCACCAGAAAATTAAATCTGCTTACATCAAAGGCTTTAGTGAGAAGATCTGCAACATTATGATCTGTATGTATCTTGACCATCTCAATTAGTATCTTCTCATAAGAGTCTCTAATGAAGTGATGCCTGATCTCTATATGCTTTGTTTTAGAATGATAGACAGGATTCTTGATAACACAAATAGCACTCTCATTGTCAACATGAATCTTTGTCTGCATAAAATTAAATCCATAATCCAACATCTAATTTTGGATCCAAAGCACTTGACCACAGCAGTGAGAAGCAGCAATGTATTCAGCTTCAGTAGTTGAGTTAGCCACCACAGTCTGCTTTTTACACTGCCAAGAGATTAACCTTGAACCAAGAAATTGACAACCTCCTGTTGTGGATTTCCTGTCCAAGCTGGCACCTGCATAGTCACTGTCTGAAAAAGCTTCCAATATAAGAGGAGAGTCCTTAGGATACCAAAGGCCCAACTTGGGTTGACCTTTTAGGTATCTAAAGATTCTTTTTACTGCATTCAAGTGGGAAACTTTTGGCTAAACTTGAAATCTTGAGCAAGCACAAACTGAGAATATAATATTTGGTCTAGAGGATGTAAGGTACATCAATGACCTAATCATTGATCTGTATAAATAAACATCAACATCCTCACCATCTTCATCCTTTGTCAAAGTCTTGTTGGTTTCCATAGGAGTACTAGCTGTTCTTAAACTTGAAACGCCAAATTTATTCAAGATTTCACCAATATACTTGTCCTGACTAATGAAGATCCCATCCTCTTTCTGCTTGACTTGTAAACCCAAGAAGAAAGTACGTTCTCCTATTGAACTCATCTGAAACCTGTTGTGCATTATCTGCTCAAACTCATCACATAAAGACTTCTTAGTTGAACCAAAGATTGATTGTACTCTACATTATACTGAAACCAGAAGAATATCACCTTATGTCTCTTTATGAACAAAGTCTTGTCAATTTGTCCCCTGTGAAATCCATTATCTAGCAGATAGGTAGAGAGAGTTTCATACCAAGCTCTAGGAGCTTGATGTAGACCATATAAGGCTTTCTCCACTTTGTAAACTTTTTCTAGAAATTTTGGATCCACAAAACTTGGAGGTTGGCAAACATATACCTCCTCTTTAATAATATCATAGAGAAAAGCACTTTTAACATCCATCTGGTACACAGAAATTCATAAATTGATGCAAAGGAAAAATAAACCTCGATGCTTCAACCCTAGCAACAAGAGCAAAAACCTCATCATAATCAATGTCTTCTTCTTGTTTATATCCTTGTGCTACCAGTCTGGCTTTGTTCCTGACAACTTTACCTCTCTCATATTTCTTATTCCTATACACCCATTTTGTACCAATAGCCTTTTTACCCCTAGGTAAGTCAACTAGATTCTAAACCTTCTGAATCTTGAACTGTAGCTGCCTCCTCTTAGCATTACTCAAACCCAAAAAACTTTTTCATCATTAGGGCTTGAGATATCTTTGTGGGTTCATGTTGTGGAGAAACAAGAAATAAGTAGTTCTGGAAATCTTTGTGTTTCTCCTCTTGTTTTTAGATGTAGCTAATTCATAGCATGCTCTATATAGGATTCTTCTTTGTCATGCCCCTTGTCTGTACTGCTGACTTTGGATCCCCAATAATCTGAGCTTTAGGATGAATAGAGTGTACTCTAGTTGTGGGAATAGGACTGACAACAATGGAAGGTTCCATGTTGTTGAAATCAGTCTCTGTACACACACTTTGATCAGCATAAGGATTATTGAGAGTTTCCAAGTCATGATCATCATAGGCATTGCCAAAAATACCAGTACTTCGAATTTCAGCAGTATCTTCCAATTCAGGTATTAGAGGATCATGAGGAAGATTAGCAACATCAATAAGAAAAGATCCACCAAAAGGAACAAATGATGGTCCACTTGATGGTCCAACATGACTAAAAGTCCTGGATGCACTAGCAGTATTAACTGGTGTGCTAACAGTATTAAAACTGTTAGTACTGCTAGCTCTAGTAATCTTCTCCTGAAGAAGCTGGCTATCATACTCAGCTTCAAACTCTTTTCTAACAGCATTTGATTGCTCTGTTGCATCCTTCTCTTGATCCGTCATCTTATCAAGAACATTCTTCAAGGCTTGATCCATCATACTCACTTGCTGGTTCTTGTACAATCTTTTTACAAGCATCATCATTAACGGTATCATTTTCAGCCTTGTCATCTGAGCTCTTGTAGCTTGAAGAGATAGATGACCATAATGGGAACACAATATATTGAGTACGCAAGACACATTCTCTTCTTCAGTTTGTCCAGCATCAACATTTTTCTTCAAACCTGTATTGCCATTAGTTTCTTGTGGACCTGCATTTTTGTTAGTTTGATTCCCTGCAGTAACTGGTTGATAATTCATAGAATTTGTTAAGGAATCAATATCAAAAATCCAGTTAGGTCCTTGCCCTGCAACATTTGGTTTATTTTCAAGAAAGTTTACATGCAGATTCTCTTCAACTTTTCTGGTTTCAGTATTAAATACCCTGAAAGCCTTGCTATTTATAGAGTACCCAACTAAAAACCCTTCCTCAGCCTTCCCATCAAACTTGCCTAAAGGGTCTAGGGTATTTAGGATAGTAACAGGACATCCAAAAGGTCTCATGAAACTTATGCTTGGTGCTCTGCCAATAATAAGTTCATAGGGTGTCTTGTTATGAGGCTTGGTCACTAGAACCCTATTCAAGACATAACAAGCAGTATTAACTGCTTCAGCCCAAAATACTATAGGTAGAAGTGAGTCTGCTAGCATAGTCCTAGCTGCCTCAATCAGGGTCCTATTCTTTCTCTCAGCAACTCTATTTTGTTGTGGAGTTCTGGCAACACTATATTCCCTTTTTATCCCTTTTTGCCCACAGAATTCATCCATTTCTCTGTTTTTGAATTCTGTCCCATTATCAGACCTGATTACTTTAACCTTATGGTTTAATTGGTTTTCTACTTCTGTTATAAATTTCTTAAGAATCCCACTAGTTTCACTCTTAGTGGCTAAGAAGAAAACCCAGCTAAACCTACTAAAGTCATCAGTCACTACAAGGCAATAGGTCTTATGGTTGATACTCCTTACAGATGTTGGTCCAAATAAGTCCATATGCAACATTTGTAAAGGTTGGCTGATAGAGCTCACAAGTTTGGTCTTACAGGAGGCTTTGTGTTGCTTTCCCTTCTGACAAGCAACACAAGTATGGTCATTTTCAAAAGTCTTTGAAGGAAGACCTCTTACAATTTATAGGGGGACCACCAGACTGAGGTATCTTAGTGTCCCGACCTCTTTTGCCTAGCAATACAAATTATACTTAGCAGTATTAATATTTGGCTTAACAGTTTCAACTCTGTCTTCAATAATTATACAACAACATGCCTCTATTCATCACAAGCACACTAGAACAGACTACATAGACATGTGAGAATTCACGAGGATCCATATTTATGTATAACCCATGAATAAAGGTTAAGAACTATTAAACCTTCCCTCAACCAATGTAGCTAGAAACAAAGCATTCGAATGCTTGCCACCAAAAAATTAAATCTGCTTACATCAAAGGATTTATTGAGAAGATCTGTAACATTATGATCTGTATGTATCTTGACCATCTCTAGTACTTCCACCAAAGGCAACAAAGCCTCCATCAATATCTTGATAGTCAGTAAGTAAGACTTTGTTCCCTTTCATATGCCTGGAGCATCCACTGTCAAACATTCCTTTGTACTTCAAAGCTTGTTGTGGATTCCCCTACACAGAAATAAGAGAGTCAGTTTCTCTTAGGGACCCAAGCCACTATTAACTTGAGTCTGCCTTGTGGATCAATATAATTTACTCTTTTTGAGATCCATGATCCACTATTGTCTTTGGAGCCATTGTTTAAATCAGTCATTTTAGGTCTCCAAACACAACCTGCTGAGGCCTTAACAACAGTGACCCTATTTTCCTTAACAGTACAAACTGCTGATTGCCCAGTAGTATTAACACCATTTACTTTAACAGTATTAACTTTTACTTTTGAAACCCTGATATTAAGTATCGTTGATTTATAAAAAGGCCTAATAATAGGTGAATGTGACTTAGGAAAAGTATTTATTTTTGATTTTGAAACATTCACTCTATTTTTAGGGGTAGCAGTATTAACATACTGCTTGGCAGTACTAACTGGTATTCTTCCAGACCTAGTTAAGACTGCAGTTGGAACAAATTTATTTTGATGATTTATTCTTTGAGTGTTGTTCCAAATTGGTCTAACTTCCCTATGACCAGTACCCTTTCCCAAAACAGATTCTTTAGGCATTCTCTTTTCATGAAAATCACAGTCTTTTATTAGATGATTATGACTTCCACAAACAAAACAAGCTTTCTTAGTAAACCCAAAACCTAACCCTAGTTTTTGAGTCATCTTCCCATTCCAATCTTTTCTATCTACCTTAGGAGATTGAGTGACCATCCTAGGTTTTACAGCTTGTTTATCAGATTTAACAGTTTCATTCCTAGCTTTAGTAAACTCAATCTTTTTAAAACTAGGTTTGACTGTTGTTTGAGAATCCTCAGACTGAAATATATCCTCCTCATCATCACTAACCCAATCTTCAATGATAACTCCACTAGGCCTAACAGATTCAACTCTAGGCATTTCAACACTAGTATTGCTAGGTGGAGTGTTACTTGTTTCAACTTGAGACTGCATGATATTCATTATCCTTTTTGAACCTATCATTTGTTTGATTGTCATCTCCATCACTTGAACGACTATCAAACACACTATTAAACAATCCACTATCACTTGAATTCTTTTCATTCAATTGATCTCCATATCCTAGACCAGTTTTATCTTTAGAACTTATTTGACTATTAATCAGTTTAGTTAA
>BQNB010093930.1:14650-26244 GCA_026074375.1 Tanacetum coccineum
AAAGCTTGGATGGTGGAATAAACGAAAGCATGAATCGACCTGGAATCAAGGAAGATATACACTGCAAGAACTCCAAATTTAGAAGGTGGATATAACCAGACAAAGACGATCAACCTGGACTCAAGGAAGATCACAACAGCAAAGGTGCAAAGGTGGAAATAGCCGGAAGATGATCTACCTGGATATAAGAACGATCACAAGCACTACAAGAAATCCTACAAGAAATCAGATGGTGGATTCAACCAGAAGATGGATCAAGAAGACTTAAAGACCTACACAGCAGCGTTTGTGATTAGGGGGGAGAATGTTGGGCCAAAACCCAATCAACCGGATTAATCCCAAACCCGCTGGAAAACCCAATAGAAGTCAAACGGGTCAAAACCCAACCCAACTGTCAAAGACAGTTAAATAACTGTCAAATAACAGTTATTTCCTAACAGACACGATGGTTCGACTGAACCGACACAACTTTTAGATCGCACCTTTTCATTTTGTATATATAGGAACAAATCTGTAAGAACAAATTGGATGACAGATTAGATTATATAAAAATCTTTACATTTGGTATATTTTGATTGCGTTTGAACATTCCGATCCAACATTCCACTCTCCATGAACATTCATATGATTTTTCCTGTTTGGTTTCTCCTTGTGGAAGTCCATCCTCATACTCATCAACTCTTTATAATCGTGATGTTTCATCAATGCTTTAGTGTAGAAGTGCATCGGAGGGTTCTCTTGAAATTTTGCTGGGATCACCTGGAATTACATGTAAGTAGAAATGTGGTTATAATAATAAGGCATAAATTAAGTATTCATATACATATGGAAACATTCAATTGTACGTACAAGTCGTTGTTTGTCTTGGACGTAGGCAAAAGATTTGTAAATCGTATCAATCCCTTCGCGAAAGTGATCCATGTGCCAAAGCCACTGGCATCGGTGTTTCATGCGATCGTCAGGTACAAATACATTTATAATATATCATTTAACCATATGTGTACCAATTCATTCATGAGAGATTGTACATAGTAAATCGGTGTTCCTACAAAACGTAACAATTTACAAATCTTAGAAACTATTACTTATCAACTACATAGAATGGTATTATTGATGTATTTTTAGATTCATCACAAGTACAAACTTTTAGATTAATAGTCGTAACTTTTTTACACCCTTATTTTTTGTCTAGACTTTGTGGCCATTTAAAATTGATCGTAACACTTTGTTGTTTTTTAAAATTGATTGTAAGACGTACAATGCTAATGGTTAGTCATCGTTGCCTGTGTTGTTTTTTTATAATTACATCTTGCCATATGTTTACCTATATACTTTGGGATCATGAAATTTTGCAAACAGATGACTTCCTCAATAAGCACAAATAAGCTTTAAACTTCAATCATCGTCGTTTTTTGAATATATACTTTGGATTGATATATTCCAAAGGTTTGTGTACGAAATGGTTTAAAGCAAATTGCATTACATTTAAATCTTGGACGTATGATCTCTAAAAATTTCTTTCATTTCAGTTATTATTCAATTTCATGTTATAAAGTTTCACACGTACAAACATGTCAAATGTGGTTTCTAAGTTTCTAACCAAACATTAATCACTCATAGCTATTCCAAATTCTAATTAATTTGTATAACTTGCATCAAATCATTAATTTTTATTAGTTTCGGAATACAGTATGCGGCCATGAGCTAAATCAAAACATAAATGTACAATTATCCATTTACATTTCTATACTTTAACTTAAAGTGTGAATCAATAACTATTCAATACCACAATTTTGTAGAATACATTCGATTAGAGTTTACCATAATGATTTTTGGTAAAAAAAATCCATTTTATTACTTTCCTAATCTTTACTTCAATTCAAAGATAGTACAAAAAATTAGATATGTTCACTTTCACACGTGTAGTATAATATTAGACTTGGCAAAAGTTAAAAAATTTCAAGAAAGGAAATAATATAATTTACATCCTTTTATATACCAAATCTTTGACTAACATATCATATAATATTTTCCCTTTTATTACAATCGTCTTATTACAGGATTTGATTTGGTAGCATCATACCTATAAACATGTAGCTTATTCATATTACTCGTTTTTTTTTCTTTGAGATACTACCATGGATGAAAACGATCCAGCCAATGCAATAAAATGTAGAAAAGAATTGATGTCCAGCAGAAAACGTGCATCTACAAACGATAAAAGATCAAACCAAAGAGTCTCTTTGGATGAACTTCTTACATGTACGTTTCTTTATATATACTTAACCCGAAAGCATACGTTTGTTTAGATTCGTGTATACGAATGTTTGTTTGTATGCGTTTGATAATCCGCTCAATGGAAGCTTGCCTGCATTATCGTTATCCAATACATCTTCAACCCAAACATACAACATTGCAGGTTTAGTATTAACACTTGAAGTCTCTCTATATGTACTGTTGTTTGGTTTAATGTTTAATTGTGAAATATATGTACAAACTGATCCAGTAACGTTTGCAATTACAACTTGATTGTCGTGACCTAAGTTATTCATAATTTTGTTTCAACTTATAGGTTTGTCTACACGTTCGACACATCCTCAACCAACAATTCATAATAGAATGCCGCATTCAGACATCATTAACTGTAAGTTAGTGGTCATTATCTAATACAAAATTGCTTCTATGCGTACCTCGTATGTGGTATGTCCACTTACAAGTATTTACAACTATCCTAATGTTACGTTTCATAGCTTTTTCGCAATGGATGAATACACCATCATATTTTTGTAATTCAACAAAAAGTTCGAAGCCAACATTAATTCAAGGTTATATCTTTCAACATTACATAACCATTTGCGACTATTGAGGTATGAAACTATATTTACATCTTATAACAATGTTGAAAATTGTTTATATGTACTTAGGATCAAATTCAACGACAACAAACAACATAGTGCACAATAATAGTCAGACGCCGGTTGCAAGTCAATTACCATCGTTCACTTCCACGACGGACACAAATTTTGGACAAGTAACAACGCTAACATTTGAAGCACAATTCGGTGAACCATCTATCCTTTTGACACTACGTCCTATGTTCTGTACATTATATTTTGACCTTTTTGGTTTTGCTCTTTAAGGTACTACACTTGATGTTTTTAACATGCTTATTTTTTGTTTATATGATGTTAGGAATCAATCCATTACTATATAAAAAGAGTCAAACATGAGCAGTAACTAATTCAAGATCAGGTAATTAACATCAACGTTAGGATTGATAAAAGTGACGATCTTATTGAGATAAATGTCTTGTAATAAATAGGATAATAATATTGTGTAATAGAGTAAGTGAAAGGCTTGTGACCAAAGTCACAAGACTAGGCTAAATAAAAAAAGTCTAAAAGACAAGGGTCTAAATGGTAAAAGTCTAAAAGTCAAGGGCTTTATGCTCATTATTGTAAATGGGTATAAATACCTCTCCACCACCTCATGTTGTGAGGGGGGGGGGGGGAGGGGGGGGGGGGGGTGTGTCTTTAGGTATACTTCTAATCTCTTCTAATCTTTTCTCTAATCCCCTCATCCCTCTTTCTCTCATCTACTTTCTCTCTCAAGACTTAAACACTATAATTGCTTATGATCCTGAATTCAAACCCCAACAATGGTATCAAGCCGCAGGATGCGATTTAGTGGTGTTTTGGAGAGCTTATTCTGACAGCTTATTCCGACAGCTTATTCAGGCGGCTTATTTTGAGCTTATTTCGAGCTTATTTTGGTGTTATTTCGTGCTTATTCGGTCCAGATTTCTGCTGTGTTATTCTTTTTATATTTCGTTGTGCTTTTACTGATTTTCAGCTCTTTTCGCGACTTATTTTGGGTCAAACTGCTTTACTTTTTGGTCAAACAAGCTAGAGCACTATATTTTTGCTTATTGAGTCTAATTTCTGTTGTGGTTTTAAACAACCGAAATAGTATACTTACTGTTTTAATCGTAATGTGGGTCTTGGCAATATAAGACCAAATCTGCTTATATGGAGCTTAAGTTTTCAAATTCCATAACTGGCAAGTCAAATTCCAGTAAAAGTTGTTACATAATTTCAAATTCAGTAGTCAAAGTTTGATACAATGTGTCAAAACTCAGTAAAATCTGTTGCAAAAGTCAAATCTCAGGTAATATTTATATTTTTTAGATTCTCAGTTTTAATCTTTGTAGTGTGTTTAACTTTTTCCAAGCTCTTTAAAATCTATAAACACAACAAGATTGTTTGCATCATAGTCTTATGTTTCAAATCAAACACTCCGTGAGTCATACTCGTAACACTAAAAAATAAAGATCCAAACTCATCTCATTTTTTATTTCATCAGTGATCCCATCTTGGAACAGATTCAAAATACTAAACTCGCAAATCAAACTTGAATCAAAAAATCAAACTCGGAAAAACTGATCTTGTTCTAAACTCGGAAACTCAATCTCGGATAAAGTTAATCGATCTCAGTTGGTTTCTTTTCGTGTCTTACAAAATCTGTTAAGATCTTTAAGTTTCTCATACACGAAAGAAAACATCTCATCATAGATCTTGAAAAAGTCATCCTCATAGATCTGAATCAATCTCAGTCAAACTCGGAACCAAACTCGGATTCAAAGTGATTTCAAGAACATTAAAACTCAGTAACACAAACTCGATAAAAGATAAATAGAATTAATCATCACAGATCTAATATCATTCTCGAATCGAAATTAAAATCAATCTCGGTTGTACCACAAACACAAACTCGGAATCAAAAACAAAAATCTCAGCTTTATCTTTGTGTGAATATCAAGATTCATAGACCTTTATCAAGTTCGAACCACACAAATGATATCTTCATATATCTTAACTCAAAACAGAAATAAATCAAACGAGTACAAAAAGATTACTTTTTTTTTCATTTTGCAAGATAAAGAAAGTCAAGAAATCAAAATCATCGATCTCAGTTTGGGTTTTTTTACAAATCTATAACCCATCTCATCATTGACCTCTTTTGTTATTTGTTTGATTTTCAAAATCAAAAAGAAAAAGACAAGACCATCACGTGGTCATTCCTCATCTTTGTTTCAATAAGTAAAACATATCTTATCAATAAGAAAAAGACAAGACCATAACTCGGAACAAGGAATTTCTGAAGCTTTACTTCTTTAAATTTTCGAAAATCAAAAGAAACATATCATATCAAGAGTGATATCCTTCTTTCTTAGATTCGTTTTTGTGTCAATCAATCGTAAACAAGATCTAAAGAATTCTTACATGTGTCTTTAAAATTTCGAATAAAGGATTGTGTATGAGATTTGTTTTTCGTGTGTAAGTATTGGATAGGTGTTTCTTTGTTCATCTGATAAGAAGTAAGTTGTTAACAAAAGTTCTACATGAGAACGATTGTAAGTTGTAAAGAAAGTATGAGTATGTTGGTTAGAAGCTTTAAAAGACAAATCAAGATGGATTCGCGGTAAAGAATGATGACATGAAAAGATCTCAAAGGCAAAGACGAAAGAAAATGAAAAGATCAAGATCAAGATCACAAGAGCATGATTGGAACAAGACCACTATTACACAACAAGAATCAAGACAAACAAGATTTAAAGTTCAAAGATCAAAGTCACAAGAGAGATCTCAATGATCATCCTTTAGGGGGAGATTGTTACGAATAAGAAAATGATGATCATTAATGCAATCAAAGAGAGATCTCAATGATCGTCCCTTGGGGGAAGATTGTTAGGATTGATAAAAGTGATGATCTTATTGAGATAAAAGTCTTGTAATAAATAGAATAATAATATTGTGTAATAGGGTAAGTGAAAGGCTTGTGACTAAAATAAAGTCACAAGACCTGGCTAAATCGTTAAAGTCTAAAAGACAAAGGGGCTAAATGGTAAAAGTCTAAAAGACAAGGGCTTTATGCTCATTATTGTAAAAGGGTATAAATACCCCTCCACCATCTCATTTGTGAGGTGTGTCTTTCAAGTTTCATCTAATCTCATTTTATCTTTTCTCCTCCCTCTTTCTCTCTCTACTTTCTCTCTCTAGACTATACACTATATTGCTTATTGATCCTGAATTTCAGACCTAACAATAGCCTTTATAGATTAGGAGATATGGATCCATTAAGTCGGGTTAAATCCAGAATTTGGAATTTTACGTCTTTTCATGAAATATAAATAGTATAGATACACGTTAGTGAAACAAGAGTTAATAAGCGAAACTTAGTAGGTGTTTAATTGGATATAAACTCAGGTTGTATACTAATTGAGAGATGAAAATACTTTGGTTAAGTCATTGTGCAATGACGCGCATATCTTAGAAATATATCTCATGATCATGTTTATTATTTATATGTATCTATTTTTCTTTTCTTATAATACTAAGTCGAGTCACGTCTTTTAGGTCGCGACTAAATCATTGATGTTTCTTCTCTTAGTTGATTTCTTGCTCGATCATCTTTTATATACGGTGAGTTCATAGCCTCGCCTTTACTAATTTAAATATTTTATTAAACCCCGCGAGGGAGATACATGCTTGCTTTGAAATCATGAACACAAGTTGTTTTTGGTATGCTGGACCCGATTATATGATTATTGACATTGAGTAGCTATTGTCAAATTCCCTAATATCATGAACTGTTAATCACCTTGTAGGGGTGAACGCTAGTACAATTAATAGATCTATTGGGTTGACCACCATGTCTGGGGGCTTGAATCAAATCCTTTTGATCACCCCAACTCATTAACGAACAATTTGTATTGAGAATCCATAAGTATGAGGCAATAATACCTACTTTAGGGGCAAACAAGAATGCATACGGCATGCATTATTGTCAAGGTTCGATGTCATGAGCTCAATGTAATAAAAACCTGATATATGGCTTGTCCGTACAACAAGTCACTCAATGAATTATGCTTGTTTCTAACTTTTATTCATATAAACTCTATGAATTCACTCAACGTTTTTGTTGACTTTTTAGCATGTTTTATCTTAGGTAATCAAGGTTAAGGACTTGGAGCACACGAGGAGGAGCTTGCACTATTTTATTTTGCTAAATTGTTTTTAAGTTCCATTCCTCAAAAATACATTTAATTATGGTTGTGGTTTTCATAATGTGTAACTTGGATTTGGTAACGTTCCTGTAGGACACAACTTTTGCACTCTAAACTCTCTAGAATGGAACAATGTTTTAAATGTCTCTTTCGAGTCGTTCTTTATTTACTTATGATTTTTGTGCTATGAATTAACACCTAATTATTGGTTCCACTGCGTATTAAATTGAGGGTGTTAAAGATTGGTATCAGAGCCATAAGTTATAGAGAACTAGGTTATTTTTCAAAAACCTAAACTAAAACTTTATTTTCTTAAATCGCGCGCAAAGGTTCCTCGTGGTTTCCCGCTCAAGTCTTACTTGTGATTCCTATTTTAGTACTTATGCACGCTTCAGTGCATTATTGTTAAGTATTTATTAAATAAATACTATGATACATATAGAGATATATATGGATTATTAAGCTTATATTAAAGCTTTTGCATTTATTTACACGCTTAAATAAATCATAATTAAATCATCATACTCATTTTAATGCATCCACATTCATCTATATATTGCATAAATCTTTGTGTATATAGTGATCTTATATATATATTTATTTCACGTGATTGCAGATTATCATTGCGAACTTACCTTCTCCCGACCATGTTGCAGATTTGCCTGATGACGAGCCGGTTCAACCGGAACCCGCTCCTATTATTCTCCAC
Organism: Tanacetum coccineum; assembly: GCA_026074375.1. Taxonomy (NCBI): domain Eukaryota; kingdom Viridiplantae; phylum Streptophyta; class Magnoliopsida; order Asterales; family Asteraceae; genus Tanacetum; species Tanacetum coccineum. Next base: position 22,426 of record BQNB010093930.1, read on the forward strand.
CATGCACCCGCTCAACCAGAGGGGTATGTTGGTGATGATGACATGGAAGAAGACGAAGAAGAGGACCCGGATGAAGACCCAGAAGAAGACCAATTAAGCAAGTTGTTCCTGAACAAAACAATATGGATGGGTTTGCACTTCACATGAACCTACAACCCGAAGGAAACATGTATGGGTGGCTGATCGAGGATGATGATGAGTAGTTAGAAGAAGATAGGGTAGATGATGATGATGAGGAGATGGATGAGGATGATGAGGATAGTGGCGGGAATGATAATGAGGATAAGGCAGAGGTTATTAATGCATATAAGGAGGTCGATCCTCTTAACCGACCACCTTCTACATCTAACGAGGAGACCGAGTTTACACCACCTGTAGTTCCTATTGCTGATGTTAATGATGAACCGGTACCACCTGTTATCCAGTTTGGCCATAACTTTCATGTTGGAGAGAGTTCATCTACTGGAACTCTTCTTGAAGGTAACAACTGGGTTCATGCACCTGGTCCAATAGGGTGTCATTTGAAGAGTATTCATAGAGGGGTGACAAGGTTAGATAAGCAAATGTTTGATAGGTACAAGACTGAGAAAAGAATGGCAAAGAAATTCAAGGAGGATGAATTTCGTATGAACCGCCATGAGTATGATATAACAGCTTTGGATTCGGCGGTGAGAGAGAATAGATCTGACCACTCCAAGATGAAGAAGTTTGTAGAGGGCCTGAGTAGGCAGTTAATTGAGTTAAAGGAGCAGAGTCGTCGAGCCGAGCGTTTGAGCCGTTAGGAGGCTTGGGTTAGAGGAAGAATACCAGCGGAGTTGCGATTTCAGGAGGAGCCTCCTATTCACCCTACTTCTGCACCACGTGCGGATGACCCCTATGCCATGGTTAGGGATGCTGCTATGGCCGCTCGAGAGGATGACGATGATGACACCACTGCACCTAGAGACCCACAGCCCTCCGAGCCACGTGGATCCCTACGTGACCCACAATAGTTTAGCATCATTTGTAGTTTCTTTATTTTGTTATTGTAATTACTAAACTGGCTTGTCGGTTAGTAGAATTAGTATTCATAATTATAATGACATGTGTCATATTTTGTGAACAATACAACCATGTACTGAATCTTGTGATGCATGACTAATGACTACTTTTGATCTTTACTTAATGTGTTGTGACTCCTTGTATGATTTGATTGCTAATTCATGTTGTGATCAAGATATTTGTACATGTTGTAGTTATACCATTGTATGAATACTCACCAATTTTTCTTTGTGTTTGATAGAATCATGCCTCCTAAGGGAATGTCTGCTGCTGCAATCTCGAAGCTAGTTGCTGACAAGGTGGCTGAGGCATTAGCCGCCGATCGTGCTACTAGAAACAATCCAAATGTTGCTGGAGGATCAGGTGGTAATGGTAGCCAAGGTGGGGCACCAACTGTTCGAAAACGTACATTTGCTGGTTTCATGAAGTGTGGTCCTACCCAATTCCATGGTAATGAACGTGTTGTCAAATTATGTTGTTGGTTTGAGAAAACTGAAAGTGTATTTGGGATCAGTGAGTGTGCTGAAATGAGTAAGGTGAAATTTGTCACTACCACCCTCCAAGTCCGGGCCTTTGGCTAACGTTCTCAAAAGTCAAAACTATGTATGAAGAATACAAAGCACTATAATATAAATCATTAGATTAATTAGGGCTAAATGTCATTTTAGAAATTCATTTGCATTTATTTATAAAATAGTCCACCCCCTCCACCCTCCCCCCCCACACCCCCCCCCTTATAATTTAAGTTAATACTAATCTACCCTTAATTACTAATATGATTTAGTTATATATTAAAGCTTGAAAAAGCTTGATAAGAGCTCGAGCCGAGCTATCAAAAGCTTGAGTTTGGCTTGTTATAGGTTTTGAGCTAATTTTTAGGCTTGAGTTTGATAAAAGCTTGGCTTGATTGAGTCAAGCTTGAGCTCGACCTCGAGTTGCTTGATTAAAGCTTGACTTGATTACAGGCCTTAGTTGTGACTCTTGTATGATTGATTGCTAATTTATGTTTGATAGATAAACTGTACATGTTGTAGTTATACCATTGTATGAATACTCACCAATTTTTTCTTTGTGTTTGATAGAATCATGCCTTCTAAAGGAATGTCTGTTGCTGCAATCTCGAAGCTAGTTGCGGATAAGGTAGCCGAGGCATTAGAATCCAATCGTGCTGCTAGAAACAATCCAAATGTTGCTGGAGGATCTGGTGGAAATGGTGGCCAAGGTGGGGCACCACCCATTCGGGAATGTACATTAACTGGTTTTATGAAGTGTGGTCCTACCCAATTCTATGGTAACGAAGGTGCCGTTGAATTATGTCATTGGTTTGAGAAAACTAAACGTGTATTTGGGATCAGTGAGTGTGCTGAAAGGAGTAAGGTAAAATTTGCTGCTACCACCCTCCAAGGTCGGGCCTTAACATGGTGAAATATCCAAGTCACTACATTGGGACTCGATGTTGTTAATGAGAAATCATGGACTGATATGAGGAAGATGATGATGGAAGAATTATGTCCGGGTGAAGAGGTTCAGAGGTTGGAAAATGAGTTAAGAAACTTAAAGTTGAGAGACACCAATATCGCTGCTTACACTCAACGGTTCAATGAGTTGGCATTATTATGTCCCAAAGTAGTCCCAACTGAGAAAAAGAAAGTTGAGCTTTACATTAAAGGTTTGCTTGAGAACATCAAGGGGGAAACAACTTCCTCTAGGCCTGCGATACTCAATGAAGCTATTCGTATGACTCATACTCATTGAATAGAAAATTCAAGACAAGGATGAAAGAGTTACATGAGAAAATAAAAGAATGGGAAAGCACAACAAACCCGGGAGTGGCAAATTCACAACAACAGAAACACTACAGGATAACTACCATAAACCTACCTGCATAACCAATAGAAGACAGGGAAATGTTAAGCAATGACTACGCCCCAGTGAGATAGGTGGGCATACTGGAAACAAACCCTTTTGCAACTATTGCAAGAAGCGCCACACCGGTTACTGCACGATAGTATGCAACAGCTGTGGAAAGATGGGCCACATTGCAAGTGATTGTAAGGGTAAGGCAGTGGCTACGGGTGCCAATGCGTATCCAATATTGACGTGTTATGAATGTAGGGAGAAAGGACACTCGGAGAAAACGTGTCCCGAAGAGGAACGATCCGCAGGGTGGTAATGCTACTGGTAGAGCTTACGCAATCAGGGAAGCCAAGAAGGGTCAAAGACCGAATGTTGTTGCGGGTACGTTTCTAATCAACAATCGTTATGCTAGTGTGTTGTTTGATTCTGGTTCTGACAAGAGTTTCGTTAATGATAGTCTTAGTCATTTAATTGATATTAAATCGGTAAGACTGAATACTAGTTATGAAGTTGAATTGGCTGATGGAAGGATAGTTAGTACGAATACAGTTCTAAGAGGTTGCTCCCTAAATTTAATTAATCACTTGTTTGAAATCGATCTTATGCCCATGGAACTTGGTACTTTTGATATTGTTATTAGGATGGATTGGTTAGTCGAGCACGATGCTGTTATTGTTTGTGGAAAGAAAGAGGTGCACATACCGGTTAAGAACAAGGTGTTGGTAGTTAAGGGTAATGAAGGCGTGTCTAGACTGAAAGTGATATCTTGTATCAAGGCGAGAAAGTACATGGAAAAAGGTAGCTAGTTGTTTTTAGCCCATGTGACGGAGAAAGAACCATCAGAGAGACGTTTGGAAGATGTGCCTGTGGTATGTGAATTTCCCGAGGTGTTTCCCGACGATCTACCAGGACTCCCACCAC